>MJUU01047805.1:8965-51648 GCA_002080025.1 Modiolus philippinarum | reverse complement strand
CCCCCCCAAAATCAAATGGTCTGTGCTTTATGCCGTCTTGGAGGCTGTCATTTATATTTTGATTTTTTTTTTTTCGGTTCACCTGCTGTCGCAGGGGAACAAACAAGTCAAATTTAAAAAGTTACTTGAAAGACGGCATTATTTGGACAATGCTTTCAGGCATTCACTAGAGTCAACTGATTGTTTGACAGATGTTTACATTGTAAATTGGTACCTGTTTTTAGGTGTAATACCTGAAATTGGGTATCATACCCAAACATGAGGATTATCCCCTACCTGTTATAGAAACAAATGCCTGTGGGTAGTACACTACGAGAAACGATATAAATTTTGAATTACTAACACATGTCGTGAATGGAATGTAGATGATGCATAATGTTATGCATTGTGCTTAATTTTCTGTTACATTTAAGGCATTCAAACTTGGTTACGCCATCAACAATTATTTTTTTATATTCTCCGCTTTGGTACTGGGGGCGGCCATCTTATGAAAAATATGCTAAAACCTGGACACCACATGCCAATAAAGACCCTTTCACGATCAGAACAACGAACCAAGCATTCTAAACAAACTCATAGTTAAATATTCATTAATTTGTGATACTGATATTAACAATATGATGTTAATCGGAGATAATAATTTGCAAATATTAATTAAATATCAAGAAATATTTCACTCATGAACTTACCATTTTGCGAGTATAAAATTGACCAATTAACGCGAGTGAAACAGCTGCTGGATCTGGTTATATGAACCAATCAAAATCCTCGTACGCGGATGCTGCGACTGGAAAGCGCGCTTTACGATCGCAACTAGGAGGGAAAATGTCAAAATTCGCTGTGATGAGGTGGACAAACGATGGCAACAGACTTTCTTTTCACAATCTCAAGTGGGTGATTGAGCCAAAAGACGTAAGTTTTAAAGTTGGAACGGAGGGTATTGCTCGGTACTGTGGATACCCAGGATTATGGCAGTTCCGGATCCTGCGGATAGGAGGTAAAAAAATCGTTCTTAATATTGGCTTAAAAATGAAGGCGTGTTATATAGTACGAGCGTTTCCATTCAGCCTTTAAAATGAAAGGGTTCAACTTTTAATTCTGATTCGGACATATTTTCGAAAATGGATCTTAAGTTGCCAACCCCCAGAATCAATCTGTCATCGCCCGAAACCCTTCCCAGGCTGACAAAATTTTCCAAAAATCCACAATGAAGAAGAAACACGGCCTTAGATTTCAACTAATGGATATTTTTTAATAAAAGTTTTTGTCCAATATTTGGAAAAGAAAATGATTGTTTTATCCTCAGGCTCAGCTGCCACTGTAATTTTAAAAAATGTTTTTGTTGGACATGTCGTACTTTCCTGCTAACTGCCAACGTTGCAAACACACAATATAAAATTTTGACATCACAATTGGAAAAAATGACATTTTACATGTACATGTACCCTGATTGACCCTAGGTCAGCGGGATTGTTCGTTCATATAATTTTACATATTCTATTATCCGGACATCCGGGCGCTTGACCTGATGAGGCGGTGAAATTTCCCATAATTTTCTATATATCTATGGTACTTCAACTTTGATTTAATGAAACCCGGAATATACATTTGGAACATCAATATTAACATCATATCCGAATTTCAACATCATGGTTAGTATAACACCGAAGATATTGCAATTTAAAATATCGATTTTTTACATAGAGTATATAGGTAAACATCGATCGTGTCACCACCTATGTTAGGGGACTGTAAAATTAATATTGACTGGTCTGATTGGTCAAATTTGATTTCAAATCTAGCACTGTGATGTCATGTCGGATAATAGAAGAAGTCCTAATTCGACCCCAACAAAATAAAGAAGTAAAAGGAACCACATCAAAATCAGACAAAAAATATGTTTTACAACCATATAAAGGAAAACACCCAAATTGCCCATTTTTGGGCTCTTTACAAAATGAAAACGTAAGTAATAATTTCCTGCCTTTATGTTTCTGATATGCATTTTCTGATTAATCTGAGTGGAGACATACAGCCTTGTTTGTGTAAATTTACTCTGTATCCCTTTGATTTTCAGTGTTAATTAAAAATTGGTAAGCAGTTATGGAAGAGTTACATGTTAAGAGCAATTTTTATAGGCCCGTCCAAAGATGGACGTATTATGGTATACTGTCCAACGGTCCGTTAACTTTTTGGTTTCAGGAGTTTTTTCTGTAACCATTTGACATATTGATTTCATATTTTGTATATTAATGTATCTAGGTGAGATACAGAAGTTCGACTTTGGTTCCGGTCGGTTGATTTTGTACAGAGTTATGGGCCTTTGACTTCGGGAAATTTTGAAAAATATAAGTTTCCGGAGTTTTTTTTCTGTAACCGATTGACATATTAATTTGATATTTGGTATATATACTAGTGTATCTAGGTGAGGTTACATATCAAGTTCAAATTTGGTTCTGGTCATTGCGATTTTGTATCATGTACAACTTAAACAATTTTGTCATATTTTTTCATATACATGTACCTCATTTACATGCAAGATTATTTTTTCAGAAAAAAAAATGATGCAACAGTGGCTAGACAAGAATATAAAGTCATTAATGGGAGATACCACAGACAGTCTATATAGAGGTAAGTTTATTATACATTGACTATTTTTATGCTCCTGTCCACTGGGGTTTGGGCTTACATGTAGAAGCTCTATCCTCTGCCTGACAGTTTGTACATTCTATGGGGTAATTGATTTGAAACTTTATACTAATCCTCTATGACATGTTATCTTCAGAAGATTCTCATTTTATTTTGATCCGATGAAAAACATGACCACCTGTGCCAAAATAGAACATAGGTGTATAATTTACAGTTTTGGCCAATAACTTGAAAATGCCGGGCGTCCGTCCGTCCGCCTTGTTAGCGCTCTAGAAAGTTTATTTCTCATCGGATTTGGATAAAATTTATACAGTAGCATAAGTTTAAGAATGCCTCAAGGGTTTTCGAGGATGAGTGCTGGTCGAATATTTTTGTAGGAGTTATGCCCCTTTTTAACTTTGAAAATCTGCAAAATATCCTTGTAAGCGCTCTAGCAAGTGTATTTCTCATCGGATTTGGATAAAATTTATACAGTATCTTTAGTTTGAGAATGCCTCAAAGGAGTTCTAAGATGAGTGCTGGCCGAATATTTTTGTAGGAGTTATGCCCCTTTTTAACTTTGAAAATCGGCAAAATATCCTTGTAAGCGCTCTAGCAAGTTTATTTCTCATCGGATTTGGATAAAATTTATACAGTAGCTTTAGTTTGAGAATGCCTAAAGCGAGTTCGAAGATGAGTGCTGGTAGAATATTTTTGCAGGAGTCATGCCCCTTTTTAAATTGGAAATTTGACAATTATGTGGGGTTTCGAATATCTTGAGCGGCGGGGATATATGGTTACGCGTAGCCCTTGTTGTTTTTTTTTTCGAAAACTATCAGATAGATTTCAAGTGTAAATTGATAAAATATTTGCCCCTTCAAGATCCACATACCCTGCAAGTCTTTGATCTCCAAAAATACACAGGAAAGAGGTTAAGTAACCCAGGTGAGCAATTACAGGCACTTTGAAAGCCTCTTGTTTGTTGTATAATTTGGATCGAACCACTGAGAGTTGTGAATCCATGTATAATTTAATTGCATAAAATATAAACATATATTATTTTAGGAGATGTGCAAGATACCTCACATGAAAAGTCCCCAGAGTTTAAGTCACCTGAGAGACAGAGGTCCCCATATAACTCGCCAAAGAGGAGACCAACGATTAATGACGAGAGCAATTCAGGTATGTATATAGTTATTGTGTCGCCTGCGTTCATAGGATGAAATTGTTCACATTGATTTAATCTACCAACCCTGCTTTTTTTAAACAAATCGGAAAATCCTTAAAGGAGTTATTGCCCTTTTTCACATAATATGCAAAATTTGCATATATTTTTGTCATTTATTTCTTAAACTAAAAAAGATAAAGGCCAAGTGTAAATTCATAAAATGTTTGCTATGTCGAGATCTCTATAAAAAAAAATGTGTGTTTACGGTAGTCCGACCGACCCTAATTTTTTGCCTCCGAACCTACCTTTTTTATCTCCAAAATTTTGTCAAACATCCATTTTTGTCCCTATGTACAAGAACTGCAAAAGCTTTGATGCGAAAACCCTTCCACCCGAGGTAAATATAAGACAGAAACACGTTTTAAAGTCAACAACAAATTGACTCAAATTACACGACTTCCGGTATAGGTACAGTCTAAATTGATACAGGACCGGAAAAAACATGTAAAAAATCCGGATTTTTGCTGACTTCAAAAAAAAAAAAAAAATATAAAAAAAAATTTTCCGACCGTCAGACCGACCCTAATTTTTTTTTCATGTTGCTACAGCAAACACACATTTTTTTTTTTTTGGCCTTATTTCTCTTTATTCACCAAATTTTTACAATTTTTACGTTTAGGCCAAATAAAAAAAATATGTGTGTTTCCGGTTACCCGACTGACCCTAATTTTTCCTTCCCACCCTAGCATTTTTTTAACCAAACTTCAAGATGTCATTGTGTGACCTCAATCGTTTTTGCGGTAGTCCTCCGTTTTCTGGATAGCAACTCTATTCAGATGAGTTTATTTCTACAACCGCTACCAATTTATTCATCAGAAAATGCACGAAAAATTGTTCAAATCACAGGATTCACGACTCCTGTGGTCAAAAATAACTCAAACAATTCTGCGCCCTCTATCGGCTGATCACCTCTTGAGGCGATCGTAGTGAGTGGAATATAACGACTGGATTATTCGGGTTAGGTAAAATACACCATTTTTACCTGTCAAATTAAAACTTCCTGTTTTAGCAGTATGACTAAATACCTGAAATACAGCAATGACGGGCATATGCAATGCAATGGACCAAAATACGTATAAAAAAGAACTTTCTACCGACCTACCGACTCCTTGTAATATGAAACACTCACATATATATTTTCTTGCCTTATCATCTTTTATTTCTAAACTACATGATGTGTAAAAGATAGAAATCAAGTATAAATCTATTAAATGTTAGCCATGTCAAGATCAAGCTACCTGTCAATTTGTCAATTTTGATAGAAATTCCAAGACTGGTGTAGGAGTTCTTGCTCTTTGTTTATCCAAGTTTTTTCAACGTTTACGATTTTCGTCTTATTTCCAAAACTATAGTAGATAGAGGCCAAGTGTAAATTGATATATTGGAATCACCTTGTCCGTCCGTCCGTAGACATTTTTTGTCTGGAGCTTATTTAATAAACAATATTTCTCTTTCAAATTTTGTATGCATGTTAGTAATCATAAGAACACGTGAATCTTTTTCATCCATTCATCCATTTTTTCAAAAGTTAAGAGCATTTTATAGATTTTCCTATTTAGAATCTGTACCGAAAATGTTTTGTTCGGAGCTTATCTCGGAAACTTTTCAGAAGTTCTCTTTCAAATTTTGTATTCATGTTAGCAATCATAAGAACATGTGCACGTTATATTCTAGAATATATTCATAAATTTAAAAAAAAAAATTACAGCATTTTATGGATTTCCTTACTTGCTGAATCTATACTGAACATTTTTGTCTGGAGCTTATCTCAAAAACCCATCACAATCGCTCTTCCAAATTTTGTATGCATGTAAAAATTGTATAGTGGTAATCACTAATCAATTTATTAATTTTCTTTTAGCATTTGTCAAAATGTTAATTTGCACATCTTTGTTAACATGTTTCATTGGTTTACAAGATATCAAGTCTCCCAAACATTGAGTCCATATTTTGTATTGTGTCCACACACATTCAAAGTTGCACTTTACTTTACTTTTACTTGATTCAGGGTTCAATCACTGGCTGCCATTCAGCGACAGCTCTAGTTTTTGTTTATCAAAAATTTTCACTTTTCAAGTTTTTAGTTCACCTGGCTATAGCCAGGGTTAGCTTTTGCCATCATTTGGCGTCTGTCGAAACTTTTCAATTTAGGGATGGCAACGAGTACTCGAATACTCGTTTGGAAGTCGAGTACTCGAGTACAATATTTTTACTCGAATACTCGTCCTATTTTAAAAATGATCGATATTTCATTTAATTATCTTCTCATTGCTATTTCTTCTTTTCTTCTGCAAAAGTTTTTCTTGAATCAAAAACTCAATTTTCTATAAATTACGGCTCATCTGCAAACGCCTAATATTTCTGTACTCTGCAGTTATTCCCTTTTTGTCCTTCTTTAATTTTCTTATCATATAATTAATTTTATTAATTCAAAATCAAAGGAAATTTACAAATTCAGCATTTTATATTAAATCACGACATTGTCTTTTTTTTTTAAATGTAAAAATAATTAGAAAAAAAACGCAGCGAAACTTCTTTCTTAGCAGATTTACAGTCATACAGTTAATATTTTGAAACATATGGAAACTAAGTTAAAGAAGAAAACTTTCATTTTGCAGGACAAGCAACATTGATTCATTTTTTCAAATCATAAAGGCCATTTATTAACGTAGATTAAATTAGATCAAAGAAAATGTATACAGTACAAGCCGTCAGTCTATTGTTTAGTAATTAGTGATTGATTGGATTGTTATATGTACATTTTTAGTACTTACTTAAATTGACAATTGAAAAAATGTTTTATGAAAAAGGTTGATTTCATTTGAAAAGCCGAGAAGACCTGCGTTACCCTTCCTCGTCCCTCATTAAACGAATTGGCACTTTTCATAATCAATTACAATGATCTGAGTACTCGAGTATTCGCGAGTATTTGTACCGAGTACTCGAGTACTGAATTGCAGACATTTTGCCATCCCTACTTTTCATGCAAAGATCTCCTCTGAAACTGCTGCCTCAAGCAGGGAACTTTGTCGAAAATTGGACCCTATATTCAAAGATCTCCTTTTTAACTACTTGGCCAATTGGAACCAAACTTGGTCACAATAGTCCTTTGATGGCCCCTTTAAAAAATGTGTCTGGCAAGTCCGCATCATATCTAAGATGGCCGCCAGCGGGAAACTTAGTGTTAATATTGGACCCTTTGAGAAGGTATTCAAAGTCAGAGTTCTTGAAAAGTGTCAGTCCGAAGGTTTTTGCCGACAAAAATTATGCTGGACTGATACCATTTGCTACCATGTCAGTCCGAAGTCTGACACAAAATTTGGGATTTTGCTGTAAAAGCTATATAAGGGACTGGCAAATGATGGTCCGGACTGACGAACATTTTGAGGTTGTCAGTCCGAATGTCTGACATGAAAAATATCTTTAAAAACTCTGCAAAGATATTCTCTTAAGCCGCAGAGCCAATTGCAAACAAACTTGGTCAGAATAGTCCTTTGGTGATCCCCTTTTGAAAATGTGTCCGGCAAGTCTGCATGTTATCCAAGATGGCCACCTGCAGGGAATTAAGTTTAATATTGGACCCTTCAGGGAAACAATTATTCCAAGAACTTCTTCTCTGAAAGTATCTGACCAATTGGAATCATACTTGGTCACAATGGTCCTTAGTATGCCACTTTAAAAATGTGTCCAACAAGTCTGCTTCACATCAAAGATGGCCGCCAGCAGGGAACTTGGTTTTAACATTGGACCCTATGGGAAGGTATTCAAAGATCTTCTTCTCTAAAGCCACATTGCCAATTGGAACCAAACTTGGTCAGAATAGTTCTTGGATGGTCCCCTTTCAAAAATTTGTCCGGCAAGTCTGCTTGTCATCCAAGATGGCCACCAGCGGGGAACTTAGTTTAACATTTGACCCTATGGGAAAACATAATACAAGATGTTCTCCACTAAAAGTACTTGGCCATTGTAATCATACTCAGTCACAATGGTCCTTAGTTGGTCCCCTTCTTAAAATTTATTCGGCATGTCCACATTGCATCCAAGATGGCCGCCAACGGGGAACATACTTTAACATTGGACCCTATTGGGAAATTAAATATTTAAAGATCTTCTGCTCTGAAACTAACTTGGCCATTTGGAACCAAACTTGGTCACAAAAGGCCATAATTGGTCCCCTTTAAAAAAAATGTATGGCAAGTCTGCATCACATCCAAGATGGCCGCCAGTGGTTAACATAGTTTAACATTGGACCGTATTGGAAAGCATTCAAAGATCTTTAAATCTGCAATAGCGAAAGGTTCTCTTTAGCAAGTCTGCATCTTATCCAAGATGGCTGCCAGTGCAGAACTTAGTTTAACATTGACCCTTATGGGGAAACATGTTTAAAGATCTCCTCTGAAACTACTTGCCCAATTAGAACCAAACTTGGTCACAATAGTCCTTAGTGGGTCTCCTTTAAAAAATGTGTCAGGCAAGTCTGCATCATATCCAAGGTGGCCACCTGTGGGGAACATGATTTTGATATTGGACCCTATGGAAACGCATTCAAAGATCGCAATTGGAACCAAACTTAGTCGGAATAGTCGTTTGGTGGTCCCCTTTCCAAAATATGTCCGGCAAGTCTGTTCTTCATCCAAGATGGCTGCCAGTGGGAAACTGAGTTTAACATTGGACCCTAAGGGGAAACGTATTTAAAGATCTTCTCTGAAAGTACTTGGCCAATCGGAATCATATTTGGTCACAATAGACCTTAGTTGGTCCCCTTCTTAAAACATGTCCGCATTGCATCCAAGAAGGTTGACAGCTGGGACCATATGGGAAAGCATTCAGAGATCTTCTCCTCTGAAGCTGCAAAGCCAGTTGGAACAAAACTTGGGCAGATTAGTTCTTTAGTTGTCCCCTTTTAGAAAATATATCCTACAAGTCCACTCTTCATCGAAGATGGCCACAAGCAGGGAACTTAGTTTTATATTGAACCCCAAGGGAAAACATATTCAAAGACCTTTTAATCTTAAAGTATGTGGCCAATTATAAATATACTTGGTCACAATGGTCCTTATGTTTCACCATTAAAACCACGAAAATATCCCATTTCACAGTACTTATTTCTTATTTTGCTTAAACCGGTGCTTTAGGGCCGTCTTGATCTTGCCATGGTATGCGTTTTGAAAACCATATAGGAGTTATTGTCTTTTTTTACCACAATAGCTCTTGGTGCCCCTTTTGGAATTGATGGTGACCAGGTGGTCTATACAGGGTCCTAGGAGCCTCTGGTTATGACCAATCAAGCTATATTCAGATACATGTGCAGCCAATCAAAGTTAGATCTTAAACCTGGTACAGTTGAGTATTATGATATGAACTTTTAAATTTAAGCTACAAGTTCATGAAAGGTTAGATATATTATATGTTTTATCACATGAAATTTCAGAGGACATGCGAGATGAATCACCCGATATGTCCCCAGAGAAGTCGCCAAAGGAGAGACAGAGGTCCCCAGAGAAATCACCAAAGAGACCGACGTCCCCAGAGAAGTCACCAAAGAGACCGAGGTCCCTAGAGAAGTTACCAAAGAGACCTAGGTCCCCAGAGAAGTCACCAAAGAAGAGACCGAGGACTCCAGTGAAGTCACCAAAGAAGAGACCGCGGTCCCCAGAGAAGTTGCCGAAGAAGAGACCGAGGTCCCCAGAGAAGTCATCGAAGAGACTTAGGTCCCCAGAGAAGTCACCAAAGAAGAGACCGAGGTCCGCAGAGAAGTCACCAAAGAAGAGATTGCGGTCCCCAGAGAAGTCGCCAAAGAAGAGGTCCCCAGAGAAGTCGCCAAAGAAGAGGTCCCCAGAGAAGTCGCCAAAGAAGAGATTGCGGTCCCCAGAGAAGTCCCCAAAGAGACTGAAGTCGCCAAAGAAGTCCCCTAAGAAGAGGCAGAGGAGCAGTGACAGCAATTCAGGTACATGTATATACTGAAAAAGGGGAAATTTCACGAGGAGTTTATTTTCGCTAATTTCATGATAACGGAAAACTAGCGAAATCGGAAAATATTACTTTGCAAATATTATTTTCTTAATACAATGTACATAGAAAAATAAAACATCGCAAACACGTTTCACCATTTAAATCACGAAAATATCCCGTTTTACAGTACTTATTGGATATTTTGCTTAACCCGGTGCTTAAGGGCCGTCTTGATCTTGCCATGGTATGAGTTTAATACATTCTCAAACAAACACCAAACACGTAACTTACAGTTCCGAAGCGGCGTTGTTCCACCATTTAAACCTAGTTACCAAAGTACTTATTTCACTTACCAAATCCAATGGACCCCTCTGCTAATACATGAACACAGAACAAGGATAGAACTTACATGGTGGTCTACTATGCCCCTAAAATCTAAAGTTCATTAGGCCTTAAAAAAAGTTGTGTGTTTACGGTAACCCGATTCTACCTAAAATTTTATGCCTACCTAATGTTTTTTTTACTATTTTACAACAAGCACTGTTTAAGTAGAAAAGTTCCCCCATTACTACAATGTAAAAAAAAGTATTAAAAAAAATTCCTTACTACCCTACCTGAAAAACCATGTTACCCCAAACACACAATTTATTTTTTCGGTCTTAGTAGCCCAGCAAATAATTCTGCTAGCCCAGGGTTTATTTTGTAACAAAATTACCAAATATTTTAGCGACAACATATAAAAATGGTAGCCCATTTGAAAATAAAGAGGCCACAGGCTACCTGCTAAAAATTGAGCACAGGTGACGTACATGCTAAAAATTGAGCACAGGTGACATACATATGTATATGCCTAATCCCTGGAAGACTCCATCTAGTTGAGACATAATATACCATATCTGTATATTAAGTATTAACAATTATACTTTCAGAAGACACTTCACCAGAGAAGAGACCAAGGACCCCTGATAAAGACACTTCACCAGAGAAGAGACCAAGAACCCCTGATAAAAGTAAATCTGGTATGTTAAGTTATTTTCTCTTGACTAAGTTTAATAATAGGCTAGTCTAGCGCGCACCCCGAAAAAAAGGAGGAAGAACAGTTACGGAAATCTTTGCTTTTTGAACACAGATTTAAAAAAAAAAAATACTATTTGGAAATTATTGAAAGTTACATAAAAATAATATAATGTAAATTTACAAATAATTTTTAAAAATGACAGATTAAGGAAAAATCTGTCCAATATGTAATCAATATAAATTATTAAGCGATTTTTATATAGCAAATAATAGAAAAATTGGAGTAAGAAGTTCATGTGAACAATGTAATAAATCTTATAAACAAACTAATTATTAAAAAAAATGAAGAAAAATATAAACAGGCTTATAAAAAATTTATGGAAAAAAAAACTATCAAACAAATTATATAAAAAAATAGGTAATTAAAAATATATTTTAATAAAATGAGCACAAAAAAAAGCCCATAAGTTTGTAGTATTTGTAACCAAAATGGTATTAAATCTCAATGTAAAAAATGTGAATTAGAAAAAATAAAAAAAGGAAAAAGAAGAATTAGCAAAAATAAAAGAAAAAGAAAAATATTTAGATTTATTAGAAAAGGAATCTAAAAAATTAAAATTAAAAAAAATATGAAATAAAATATCAAAATTGGGGATCAAATAAAATAAAACAACAGTTTTGGAAATTTTGGGAACAAGGTATGAATATTTTTCAAAAAGTTTTTACACATAAAAAAGCCATCATATGAGGGAGTACTGTAGTACAAAAAATTTTATTCAGAAGGAGGGATTTAGAACTTTTTTGTATAGTCTTCATTACTTCCATTCGCCCTTGTTCTATTAATTTTTCTTTTTCTTCATCAATTTTAATACTTGGAGTATTAGTCTTCCTAACAGAGGACCCCGAGGGAACCCCGGGATATAGAAATAGGACCTTGTATCTCCGGCTTGCGGGGTGTGACCCCTCCTAAACGGAATTCACTTAACATATGAGAAAATACAGAAAAATCCCAGATTGACAGCCTTATCATAACTCATGTTAAATAGTTCTCTGGAGAAGATTTGGACAAAGATCAAATCAAAATGGAATATTGTACCGAAATAAAAGAATACATGGATATCTTAAATAGTGATAAAATTGAACTCATGGGTATAAGTTTCTTGAGTGAGACCATGGCTAGTATAAGATACCGATTCAAAGATGAATTAATCGAGAAAACTGGACGAAACAATGTGGTCATTGCTGCCTATACGACTGCTCATGCTCGAGTGAAATTGTGCAGCTATTTAGAAAATTTGGACGATCGTGCTTTATATGCCGACACAGATTCCATCGTGGTTTCCTCCAAACCTATTGAATGGAAACCAGAACTAGGGGAATATTTAGGAGACCTCATGGATGAAGTAGCCGGAAATCAAATATTCGAATTTGTAACTAGTGGACCCAAAAATTATGGATATAAAGTTACAAGACAAAATGAAATAACAACCGTATGTAAAGTAAATGGATTGACACTGAACTTCAAAAACAGTCAAGTAATCAATTTTGATACGATTTAGGACATGATCACCAACAGAAAAGTCAATGTTAAGACTGTTAAAGACGACTTCAAAATCATTAGGAACAATTTCAAACTACTAACCGTCAACCAGAAAAAAAGATTACAGTTTAGTGTTTGATAAAAGAGTCATGACTACTGATTACTGTACATTACCTTATGGATTTTAAATTGTAAAGGAAACATGTGGATGTTTTCCGACCCGTGTTTGCCTATTTGATGAAGAAAATGAAATGTATATATGTTAATATCTTATTGTTTATTTCACTGCCTAATGAGATACCTTTAGAATATCTAACGAAGAAGAAAAGAAAACAAATAAGAAATTTAAGAATAAACAAAACAATAACACAGAAAAAATAAAAATTGCCTTAGCAACTTAGGTTACTGACATAAAAGAGAGATAATTATAAAAACAACAACAACAACAAAAATAATCAAGCAAAAAACAAACAAAAAAAAAAAATAAAAGTTGCCATAGCAACTTAGGTTAGTTGTTCGATAAAAGGGAGAAACTTGGAGGTATAGAAAAAAACTGCAAAAAATGGTTAGGTATAGTCATGAACAAAAACAACATTACTGATCTAACAACAGGAAGTTAGGATTAGTACAAGGATAAGTGTAAGGTTAAAGTTTAGAGGTTAGGAGAAAGACGAGACCAGTAAAAATACCATGGACAGAAGTAGGGCGAGACTAAAGAAGACAAAACTAAAGTAGAAGGCGAGATCTAGGAAAGTATCCTGAACAGAGGTAGAACGAGGACAGTGACAGAGGCCAAAGGTCAATGACACTCTAAAGTAAAACACTATGACAAAAAGGTTCAGTCACTGAATTATAGCGACAATGGTTAAGGTGTTATTAAAAATAGATTAGGGTTAGTGCAAGGATGTATAAGGTAAGTGTTAGGTCACTGGGTAAGAGGGACAAGAGTTCAGGTGTAGTTAAAAACTGAAACAGGGTTAGGGTTAGGATCAAGACGAGACAAGTCACAAACCCATGTAGGGCGACATCAGAGTAGAAGGCGAAATCTAGAAAAAGTATCCTGGATAGAGAAAGGACGAGACCCACGGGACCAGGCCAAAGGTCAATGACACACGTACATAAGCACCTCGTCAATGGATTCTATTTTAGTAACACCAGGGGTCAAAGGTCAAATACGTTCCTCATTGAAAACTAGGTCAAAATGAAAATATTTTACAAAAATGCACTATGGGCTCCTCGTCACTTTTGTTTGAGGTAACCCGTTCTACTACTAATAATATCCCACAAAGTTTTCAATTGGATTCATGTCCGATGACATTGCTGGCCAAGGAAAATATAAGGTGTTGCTTAACTTATGACGAGGTGTATATATAAACTGAATTTCAATTGATTTGGTGGTACATAGATTTTTGAAACATCGAATGATTCTCAGAATTACATTTTTATAAATTATCGTGAATGAATTTAAGATGAGTGGCGAATGTTTTCTTCCGGTTCCATTTTCATAATCACTATAACGATTTTATTAAAATAAGCTTGATTTTCGCCAAAGGAAACACAAGTTATCTGAAGAGAATTAACATGTAAAGTAATATTTAAATTAAGATGCGATATCCCACCATACCGACGCCCCGCTTTACATTTTAATAGATGTTTTATATCATCTTAATATTGGGAAGAAAGAAAGGCCATTATCTGACAGCTTGTATTTTCGCATTTATTGTTAATTGATTATGAACAAGATTGCTACGCGTAGCTATGTCCCCCGCCGCTGCAGTAAAGTCGATAAAGTCCCATTTCTCCTCTAAAATTTTGCGAATCAAAATGGCGGCAGGATATGATCAACTGCATTAGGTGGCAAATAGCCGAGCAAATTTCAGCAAAATCCCTTATTGGATTATGACGAGATGTGTTCACAAAGTCTTCCTATGTTGTAGTATGCATTAAGTCGATAAAGTCCCATAACTCCCGTAAAATTTGTCCAATCAAAATGGCGATGTGATATGATCTAATACATATGGCGACTAACAATCCTGTAAAATAAGAATGAATTCGGTCTAGCAGTTTCTGAGGAGTTGCGTCCACAAGATTTGCCATTTTATAACAATGTGGAAATAATCAAAGTCCCATAACTCCAACAGAATTTGACGAATCAAAATGGCCATGCGATATGATCTAGTACTAATGGTGGCCCACAATCCTGTAAAATTTGAATAAATTCTGAACAGCGGTTTCTGAGAAGTTGCGTCCACAAGATTTGCCATTGTATAACAATGTGGAAATAATCAAAGTCCTATAACTCCCACAAAATTCGACGAATCAAAATGGCGATGCGATATGATCTAGTACTAACGGTGACTAACAATCCTGTGAAATTTGAATAAATTCTGACCAGCGGTTTCTGAGGGGTTGCGCCCACAAAAACGTGACACACGGACGCAGACCATGGAAAACTCTCTATGATTGTTATACTATTCTGAAGGTGGTTTGGGGGTGTTACACGTGTATTGTTCTGAATGTTTTTAAGGTGGTTCGGGGTATAAACAAAATTTATCAGAATTTCCAGTAATTTGCAAAATTGAACTTTAGATTTTTAACTTTCAAAAAATAAAATAAAAAATTTGGATCATGGACCACAGAGTCTCACAATCTTTCACCGTTTAATTTAAATTAAATTGTATTTTTATGTTGCATCCTACAGAATTTGGATTAATTTTATATATAGTAGGCCTTTGAATCAAACTTTATAAAAACAAAAAGATAGGTTGGGGTACGGAACTCATTATTTAATTATGTAAAAAAGAAATAAATTTTCTTAGAAATTTCTTTATAGATATTTTTAGAAATTACCACCCTTGTTTAAATTTTCCTTTCAAGGGATTTTTCAGTAGAAACATCCGGCACCTGATTCGGTTTTCTATGGCTCCTGCTATAGGGCTGCCGGGTGCGTCCTGAGGTGGTGGATGGTCAGGTCATAATACAGAAAGCCTGGCCGCGAACAATCGTAGCCAAACTGTGTGGAGAAACGCCACGCTCCATGCAGTATAAAGACTCCTTCTATATTTTTCTAAAAAAGAGCAGACGCACTGGGTGTCGTATGGAAGGCTAAATTTCCTGCCCTTACCCATTTCTCCTATTTTCCAGTAGCAAACAAAAATCGTTGCCATGGTTGTCCCTTCTATCTTTATTTCTTTCTTCTGTTACTTTCAATTTTTTTAATTGATTAACTTGTTCTCGTCTTTATATAGCTGGAATATTGCTCATTGGACGTTAAACTCTAACTAATCAATCAATAATCAATCAGTAAATTCACTATTCTGATTTTTACATCGAAATGAATACTAGATTATTAGAAATGGGTCAACTTGTGTTTTAAACAAAATATACAAACGATTTCTCAATATTTTAAAATGTTTGTACAATTCTTTTATGAAAAATATCTATCAAAGCATACAAAATGGCGGAATACTACCGAACTACCTTGATCTACATCAAATTATCATCATGTTACAGTTAAGGGACCACCAAAATGCATAGTTTACGTTGATATGTCATTTCAGTGTGTTATAAGTCCATGAATATTATTTCCATGCTATATAGTTCCGTGAAAATAGTTGATTAATTGATTAGATAGAATTGTACGCGCCATTTGAGAATGTTTCCATATATATGAAAATATACGATAACATTTTCCAGAGAAATGTACCCCCTAAGGTGAAGGTCACCAGTTCCACATTTTGGCACAGAGTGATAAGTCTAGCCAAAAATAAAAACACATGTCAAATTTGGAAGTTACACAAGATATGCCAATTGTTACTGTTTTCATTTCAAGGAGAGGTTACTCCTTGAAACACGTGTACAGCATAACTAAATTTACTGTTCATTTTTGCAACTTTGGTATTTTTGTATTTTTTTTCACAAAGTAGCTCAAATGCAAAGACCAAAGGTCACAAAGTCAAAAATTTTGGCATCAATTAAACGGTGTTATTACAAGCAATAACTATTAAATACGAAAACTCTTCCACTTTCCATTCAAAAGATAGACCCCATGTCAAAGTTCTTAAATGGAGTACAAACATAAAAAACTTACATTACTTTCCATTCAAAAGATATATCAAATGTCAAAGTTTGTGGTTACTAGTTTATGGGAGATCCCCCTCCTCTCCCCAAAGCAGACCTATCCAGCAATTAAATATATAGAAAGCCATGACACCATACACAAAGCAATGGGGAAAAAGATGAAGGCAAATCTGTACTATGATTTTCTTGTTTGGTGCATGTCAAATACAAATGACAAAAATCATTTAACATAACAAATGTCAAAAAAGCAATTTTAGGAATAAATGTACAAAAGTTACCACCAATTGCTTCAGTTACTTATTGTAAACTTCAAGCTTACATTGGGTCAAAAGATGGAAAACTACCAAAGTGAATGAAATACATAATCTAAAGATAGTTATATACCAAATATGACTGAGATTTCAGAAGAATTGTTAAATTTTACTTTAACAATGATCAACATCAATAATGTCATGGAAACCACGATATGGATACATTTTCTTACTAACCCTTCGAAAATATTTGCAAATTGTTCATTTAAGTGTTCATTACGTTGAAGACAAAAGAATCGCTGGAATTTGCCCAGACGTAACTCCTGTTCCGTTTGGGGATGACAATAACGATGCCTGAAAAGTGACAGTTTTTCCATTTTCAATGGTAACAACTGCTTTATAATTTGTTCCGCTTAACGCTCTAGGTCCAGTCATAGTAAGTCCAATAGAATATCGAGCACCTTTACTGATGGGTATAGGACGGGTAAACATGATGCTGTAAATTTGTTGTCCATCAACACTTGACAATTTAGTACTCAATGTTGTAAGTTTAACATCAGACTGCAATAAATCAACTTGAATATTATGCATCCCAGAATATGTCCTTGACCCGAATACAAATATTCCAGAAATTACGGCATCATAATTTGTTGTAAAATCTAGACTGTCAGAAGGACCTTCATGGCTCCAGCCACCGTTCGTATCAATTTCACACCGTGAAACCATTGTATTAAACTCGTCGTTTCCTGGAAAATGGATTGCAGTCGTCTTTGTAGTAAGACTGAAAAATTGTTATTACTTCTTCTGATGTTAATACATGCCCATTTGAAATATTCAGCGTAAAATATTTTTGATCCAAAACCGGAAACCTTATCAGATACAATAAATCGCCTAACGCCGTTCTCTTATTTACATCCGTTATATCTTGACCCTGTTCTTGACAACGTTTTTCACTCCAAGAAATCATTCTTTCATAAACAATCTGCTCCGTACATAGTAGGTTGTCTGATTCTATTATCAGTTTTACACAGTTTCGCGAAAGCATCACAAATGTCTCAGATGATAGACAGGATCCCCCAGACCTTAAAATATAGCCAAGTGCCTCCTCTTTTAATGAGTCAAGATTGAAATCGTGTGCTGTCTGGAAGACTATGCATGCATTTGTGTCGTCTACACTACTCTTCAGAAAAGACGTACATTTTTCCTTCAATAACTCGATCATGTATTTGTCGGATCCGTACATCAATCCTTTTATATTTGTCGCATTCACTTCCACCTCATCAGTGTAAATAAACCTTTAAAACAAAGTCAAATGATTAAGTAAACTTTTGGGCTTATCTGTCTTTAATATTAATAATTTTAGCCACTGTGTCGAGGCTACATGCTCTCTACTCATATCTGTATCGTTTTTGTGTTGTCTACATTTTTTCAAATTTTTGATTGATTGAAAGAAACAATATACATGCAAAGGGTGCTGTTCAAACACGTAAAATAAAACTATTCCATATCAATGTTATAAAGCCCAAAGACCAGAAAGACAATGCAGACACCACATGGTGACATATTCAGGTACGTATCATTAACAGAAGGTAGCTACAGAACATAATGTACAGGTCGGCCGATCATGACTGTTTTTGTCTGTGTTGTAGATTTGTCAACAGAGAATGTCCACTTTTTAAAACAAATATTAAAATCGGTAAACAGCTGTACTAAATACAACTTTTTCCAAAACTAATCTCATATTACTAAACGTTTTATCCTTCTCAATTTTGACGGTCTATATGTTTATTTTTTTGTAGACTTTAAATTAACAGCGGTGTAGATATTCCATGATAGTTATGAGTATTTTTATTTTCTCAGACTGGCTAGTCGTAAGGTTTAGTGTAATTAATAAAACAAAAAATTCGTGACAGTGAGTGGAAGGTGTGATTTTTCAAATATTATTTTTTGAGGAGAAAAAAGTAGCATTACAACTCAGACGTTAGCAATATTGATATTCATAAATGATTGTGATAAAACAAATTTGTAAAATTATTTTGCAATTTTAAATAACTTTGAACATCCGTGAATGTTAATACGCTAAACACGACTTTGTCTCAAGAATAGATCAATACTAAATTTTTTAATATGTCCTTCATTGCCATGTAAAACCGAACTAAAAAATGTGGAACTGATCTCGGTTAATTTTGTGTTTTTTCGTGACCAATTTATGCCGTCATTTTTGCAAAAATATATATTTTTTATGTGCATTCGATGTTTTTGGAATATATATATAAGTTATTACAAATATAACGAAAATAGCTATTTTTTTATAAAACATGAAAGAATGAGCGAAATTTATTAAAAAAAAAAATCTTATTAATTGCATATTGATCATTTGCATTGTGAACAATATATGGCTAGGATGGGTCTAGGATGATGTTTATTTCGCTGAACTTGATTACTCTTTATTTAGGGGCCAACTCCGACCTGCCGTTGGGTGTGGGGTTTCCTCATCGTTCATTGAAGATCTTATGGTGGCTTTGAGTTGTTATTACTCCCCTTTGAGTCGTTGTCTCTTTGACACATTCCCCGTTTCCCTTCTTTTTCCTAGTATTACACTATGAGACCTGACCAATCGTATTTCTTTTCGAATAGACAACTACTCACTTTAAAATATCTCTAAAAGCATCAACTTCAATATCAGGTATTTTAACATCTCCTTGTTCGGCCATTGGTCCTTCAAACATGGTATAGAAAACTGGAGATGCACTAGATAACATAAACCTGTGAGCTTTGATGGGGCTTCTGTCTGGTCCTACCAGAAAAGTGACGTCACACATTAGCTCGTTTACTAGCATGTGGTGTAGTCGGTTTTGTAATGTTTTCCCTATTTGCCAATCTTTTGCTTTAGCCATGACGTCTTCCTGAAAATGAAATGTTTGATCGAGAAAAAGAAAAAAAGAACGACCATTTGAAACCACAATTAAGTTAAATTTATAATGAATCTACTACTAATAGGTTGGGCGTGGCTTAATTTTCTCTATCTTGTGGGTAAGATTAAAACGAATAATCCCCATATAATTGACCCGTGACCAGTCAGTTCAATTAAATACAGTAATAACCACCTAGCAATACGACTATATATTTTAATATATTAGATGAAAACTATTAATTCTCGTAATGGTGTCGCATTAAAGGTATTTTCATGAAAAATAACAAGAGGCTCTCAAGAGCCGGTATCGCTCACCTGACCCTTGATTAACATAGAATTTTATGTTAAATAGCCCAAACTTTAACTATAATTCCAATTTGCCAAAATACTTTAAGGTGAGAAAACCTCTGTTAGTGTTTCTCATACAGGGCTCTATTTAGTCGACTGAAATGGTCGCCTATGCGACCAAAAATACTGATTGGCGACTGAAAATAAAAATAAAAACTAATCGCCTTTAGGGCCAACATATCTTTACCTTTTGGCGACCGAAATAAATCGTATGTATACAGTTTTCAGTATTTATTTATACTCTGTCATATCCTTTTGGCGTTTAGTCGATGTCAAATATCAATTTTAAGTGTCTCAATTAAGGGAATGTAGTCTGGATGATTTCTCTACAGGTGAAGCTTTCGGTGAGTGATACAAGAGAATAAATTTCCTGTCCCTACCCATTTCTCTTCTTTGCCACTGGTGATTGAAACTCGTTGCCCTATCCACCTTTTATTTCTTTCTTCTTATACTTATAATTTCTTTGATTTGATTTACCCGTTCTCATCTGATAAAAGCTGAAATATGACTCACTGGAAGTTAGTCTCTAACTATTCAATATATCAATCTGTACTTTACTAGCAGAGCAGAGAAGGCTAAATTTCCTGCCTCTATCCATTCTTCCGGTGGCAATCAAAACTTGTTGCTCCAGTTGTTTCTTCCACGTTTAATTCTGACTTCTTTTACTTACAGGTTTTAACATTGATTAATGTGTTCTCGTAGTGATAAACCGCCGTGCGCGGTCCCGGCTGAAGAATAGGCCCGCAGCATCCTCTGAGCTTGGAGTATGAGCCATCCTAACAGAGGACCCCGAGGGAACCCCGGGATATAGAAATAGGACCCAATATCTCCGGCTTGCGGGGTGTGACCCCTCCTAAACGGAGGCTGACCCCGAGGGTCCCGGGATATAGAAATAGGACCCATTCCGTGGTTGTGCGGGATTAATAAATACACAACCCATCTTTCGGATGGGATGTAAACTCAGGTCCACGTGTTGGAAGAAATGCCACGCTTCCTGCACGTTAAAGAACCCTTGTAGCAAGCTCTTTTTGGGGTGGTCCGTAGGTGATCGGCTACAAGGCTAAATTCCCCGCCCTTGACGATTTCACCCTACTTTTCCAGTGGCAGTCAGAATTTCCCGTCCCATGGCCATTTCCATACCCCAAAGTGATTATTTATCAACAAACTTGTTCTCGTCTTGATATAGCTGAAATATTGCTGAGTAGACGTTAAACAATATTCAATCAATCAATCAATCGTAGTGATAAAGCTGCAATATTGCTAATCTGACATAAATTTCTAACCCATCAATCAGTCAATTTAGTTGCTATTTTTTACAGCCATTTTTACAGTTTCAAACACCATAAAGATCTCTGGCGACAAAAACATTTTGACTGGCGACCAAAAAATTTTTTTTGGCGATCATTCGATTGACAGCAATCGCCAACTTGCGACCTTAAATCAAAGTCTACTTTGAGGCCTGCTATACGGTCCAATGTTGAAACTGTTTCTCGCCTGCGGCCATCTTGGATATAGCACTGACCTGAAAACCCCTTTTTTAGCAAGGGATCACCTAAGGACTATTATTTTCGGTTTCATTTAGCACAGTAGTTTCAGAGGAGATCTTCGAACGTGTGGTCCAATGTTAAAACTATGTTTCCTGTTAGCGGGCATCTTGGATATAGCAAGGACCTGAAAAACACCTTTTTTGCAAGGTACCACCCAAGGACTATTTTTTGGCAAAGTTCGGTTCCATATGGCCCAGTAATTTCAGAAGAGAAGATCTTGGAGTCTGTTTTCCCATAGGGTCCCATGTTAAAACTATGTTCCCAAATGACGGCCATGTCGGATAAAGCCCGAACGTGAAAGATACTTTTTTTGCAGGGAACAACCTAAGGACTACTGTGGCCAAGTTTGGTTCCGATTGGCTTAGTAGTTTCAGAGAAAAAGATCTTTGAAATTGTTTTCCCATAAGGTCCAATGTTAAAACTATGTTTCTTGCTGGCGGCCATCTTGGATATAGTTCAGACCTGCAAAACGCATTTTTGCAAGGGACAACCCATTGACTATTGTGGCCTAGTTTGGTTACAATTCGCCCAGTAGTTTCAGAGAAGATCATTGAAAGTGTTTTCCCATAAGGTCCGATGTTAAAACTATGTTTCCCGCTGGCGGCCATATTGGATATAGCCCGGACCTGCAAAAAACCTTTTTTGTAAGAGACCATCAAAGGACTTTGGTGGCCTAGTTTGGTTCCAATTGGCCCAGTGGTTTCACAGAAGAAGATCTTGGAATGTGTTTACCCATAGGATCCAATTTTAAAACTGTATCACGCTGGCGGCATTTTGGATATAGCGCGAACCTGAAAAACACCTTTTTCGAAAGGACCATCTAAGGACTATTTTGACCAAATTTGGTTACAATTGGCCCAGCAGTTTCAAAAAAGATCTTTGAAGTGTTTTCAAAAAGGGTCCAATGTTAAAACCATGTTTCTTGCTGACGGGCATCTTGGATCTAACGTGGGCCTGAAAAACACCTTTTTCGCAAGGGACCACCAATGAACTATTGTGGCTAAGTTTGGTTCCATTTGGTCAAGTAGTCTCAGAGAAGAAGATCTTTGAACGTGTTTTCCCACAGGGTCTAATGTTAAAACTATGTTTCCAGCTGGTGGCCATTTTGATTATAACCTCAAAAATACCTTTTTGCAAGGGGCCACCCATGGACCATTGTGGCCACATCTGCTTTCAATTGGCCCAGTAGTTTCAGAGATCTTAGAACGCGTTTTCCCATAGGGTCCCATGTTAAAACTTTGTTTCCCACTGGCGGCCGTCTTGGATATAGCGCGAACCTGAAAAACACCTTTTTTTGAAAAGGACCATTGTGGCTAAGTTTGGTTCCAATTGGCCTAGTAGTTTCAGATTGATTGATTGATTGAATATTGTTTAACGTCTACTCAGCAATATTTCAGCTATATCAAGACGAGAACAAGTTTGTTGATAAATAATCACTTTGGGGTATGGAAATGGCCATGGGACGGGAAATTCTGACTGCCACTGGAAAAGTAGGGTGAAATCGTCAAGGGCGGGGAATTTAGCCTTGTAGCCGATCACCTACGGACCACCCCAAAAAGAGCTTGCTACAAGGGTTCTTTAACGTGCAGGAAGCGTGGCATTTCTTCCGACACGTGGAGTTTACATCCCATCCGAAAGATGGGTTGTGTATTTATTAATCCAGTAGTTCAGAGGAGATGATCTATGAATGAAAGGTTGACGCTGGACGGACGAAGGACGAACCTACGGACGGACGCAAAGTGATGGCAAAAGCTCACCCTGGCATTATCCAGGTAAGCTAAAAACTAATACAATATATAAGTAAGTAAAACGGACAACGCTTCTACAAATCACCTTAACATGGATTGATGATACTCTATGAAAAAAAGGTTAGTACGCAATGTCTTTGCTTCGATTGATTGATTGATTGAATATTGTTTAACGTCTACTCAGCAATATTTCAGCTATATCAAGACGAGAACAAGTTTGTTGATAAATAATCACTTTGGGGTATGGAAATGGCCATGGGACGGGAAATTCTGACTGCCACTGGAAAAGTAGGGTGAAATCGTCAAGGGCGGGGAATTTAGCCTTGTAGCCAATCACCTACGGACCACCCCAAAAAGAGCTTACTACAAGGGTTCTTTAACGTGCAGGAAGCGTGGCATTTCTTCCAACACGTGGACCTGAGTTTACATCCCATCCGAAAGATGGGTTGTGTATTTATTAATCCCGCACAACCACGGAATGGGTCCAATTTCTATATCCCGGGACCCTCGGGGTCAGCCTCCGTTTAGGAGGGGTCACACCCCGCAAGCCGGAGATACTGGGTCCTATTTCTATATCCCGGGGTTCCCTCGGGGTCCTCTGTTAGGATGGCTCATACTCCAAGCTCAGAGGATGCTGCGGGCCTATTCTTCAGCCGGGACCGCGCACGGCGGGTCTTTGCTTCGACAAAATATGTCTTGTTAGTAAAATAGAAAATGGAAAAGTGACCGAAACATGTTTCAAAAGAATTAGCTGAAATAATGCAATGCATTCTGAAGGCGCTTGTTCGGTTCTATATCTCTAAACATTATAATTTGGTTTTTTTTAAAAGGATACCAAAACCAATAGTATAAGATTTATTATTATTATAATTTTGTTTGCGTTAGCAATTACATCAATATTACCAGAAAAAATATCAAAGTCATTTATATCAATAGGATAAATATGGAATGTTTAACGTACTAATTTTATATTGGTGTTGATGGGGAAAAAGGGCAAACACCATCACTCAAAATAGTGTGGCTCATTTAAGTTCTTGCATTTTTTTGTGAATTATTTTACTAAAATCTACAGAGAAAATCGTTAAATATTTTTAATTATTATACCTTAGTATGTATTTTCTATAATATTGTTTAGTGGATAAATTTACCATTTTTCCAGACTTTGTCACAAACAGACTATTTTCCGGTCAATAATTTCAATGACTATTTAATGGTGATAAATTGTTTACTGGTCATTTAACTGGGACGATGAAGTATTCACCGATGACATTACATTGATACCTTTGATGTTCGATTTCGGTATATTAAAACACTTATAAACTGGCTATTCGAACAAAAGCAAATTTATGGTTTCCCTCGACACCAACTATTTCCCTCCGCTTTGCAGCCAAGTAGTAGCTAACGCGTCGCAAGTAAACTCATTTTGCGACCATCAAATCCCCAATTGATAACTCCAAATCTTCAAATTCAGTACAGTTATCTCCTAAATGCCCTGTTGCCACAGCTTTTCGTAAATAAATATTTCACAAGCGAACTATTCATTGCTGCTTTTTAATATCAATGGTTGCAACAATCTTAACTGCATGTTTCTAATTTCAACCAATAACTAAATACCGAAGTTGCTGTGAATTTATTTCCTGCATATGCGCGTTTCGACAACTTATGTCTCTTCAGTGCAGATAAAATCTAAACGTTTGGAAGACCATAAAATCAAATATGTTAAAAAAACTGAGAGAGAACAAATACCTTAAATGATCTAAATGTAAAGCCAAAATAAGCTAAGGACAGAGCTTTGCGTGAGGGAGATACTCCTTAGTTTACAATAAAATTTATAAAAATTTAGATATTGCATGGTTCGAAATAAAATCGGCTTTCGGGTCAGCACCGAAGTACTGACTACTGGGCTGGTGAATACCCTCGAGGACTAACAGTCCACCAGCAGAGGCATCGACCCAGTGGTAACAAATAACTAAATACCGAAGTTGCTGTGAATTTATTTCCTGCATATGCGCATTTCGACAACTTATGTCTCTTCAGTGCAGATAAAATCTAAACGTTTGGAAGACCATAAAATCATATATGTTAAAAAACTGAGTGAGAACAAATACCTAAAATGATTTAAATGTAAAGCCAAAATAAGCTAAGGACAGAGCTTTGCGTGAGGGAGATACTTAGTTCTCTAATTTCAACCAAATCATGACGAAATCTGCTTTTCACTTGCTCGTATTCGTTTACCAGATAGGATAGGGCGGGACAAAAGGTTAGAGTTCGAGTCAGGACTTTCTGATAAATCAATCATTTGACAACTAACTGATGGATAAATTCTCTAGGACAAACATTAAGCTCACAAGTTAACTTATTAAGAAAGTGAGTAGCACAATTATGCAAGTTGAGAGTCGACTCGTGTAATTGAAAAATGGACTTACTTAGATGAAAGTACCATGACATAAGTGAAAACAGAATAACGGAAGTAGAAAGGCTCTTTTTTGAAAACTGAAATAGTCGCCTTCGTGACCAAAAATAGCGATTGACCAGTAAAAATAAAAAGCAGTCACCTTTCTGTCCACTGCATCGTCAAATGTTGGCGACTGGAAAAGTTATGTGTTTAGTGTTTTCGATGTTGATTTGTTTTCTTCCGCATCGTTTGAAAATTTTAAAGAAAAAATATAAACAGTCTCAAATACTTTGTTTCGGAATTGCAATCAGCAAGATGTCTCATTCTGAAGCTATCGACTTTGTTGAAAATCTTTAGGAACTCATGCAATTTAAATAATGATATCAACGCACAGATTAATAAACTAGATAGGATCAAAGACACGACAATTGAAACTTTTGAAAAAATCAATACGCTGTCCAGTTTCCAACAATGCTGTCAACTAACGCAACGGGATCAGCATAAGAGTGATTTTAATTAGTTTTAATTGTCTTGTAAATGATCCCAACGGCGTTCTCTGGTCGTGGAGATGTTAAAGTCATGTCTATGAGGGGTAGTCAGGTCATAATACGGAAAGCTTAACCGCAAACTGTGTGGAGAAACGCCAACACCCATGCAGTATAAAGACCCTTCCTATTTCGCGTACAATAGCATACTCAATGGGATTCGTGTGGAAATGTGAAAACTTATCTACAAATCAATCTTTATAAGAAAGCCGACAGCTTGGGATGTTTCAAGTTTTAAGTAAAGATTCATGTCAGAATCATGCAAATCAAACATTCGTGTGACAGTTCCAAAATATTTGCAGGCATTTTGCTCAATATTTATACTGACAGAGGTTCTTATAAATGATGATTAGACCTATGAAAATAATATACGAAGTTGGGCAAGTGTTGAAATAAATCAAAATATAATACTGAGTAAACCTAACATTTACTAATAAAAATTCACGGAAATTTCTTCTCCGTTTGCGCACTATATAACTAATCATTTTATTTCTCAAGTTCCCAAAACAGGAATAATGCAAAAGTTATTTTAGAGATTTCATTTAAGGTCCCCTGAATACAATAAAAAATGTTTCATAGCTTGCAAATGATATGGAATTATCACATTTTGCATGATTTTTAGTTGAGCATCATAATGGTTTCAATGGGATATCACACCCAAAGTCCTCAAGAAGCTTTAATATTACCACTCTCAGCCTTTTATTTCAGGCGCAAAAAAAATTATCCTGATTTCGTAGTATTTCTCGCAATTTGATTGGCTCACACTGTCCTAATAAATTTACGTATTGAGTCAATTCGAATTACCTCCCCTTATGCCATTGACCTAATAAAAAATGTTCGTCCCCTTGTATTTTTAAGATGGCGACTGAAATGTTTGCCTATCACTTACAAACTATGTAAGGAAAATCTGTGTACCAAAGTAATTACCAGTTCTCCTAAACAGTGGAGAATTATACTTATTTGAAGGATGTGAAAGTTCCAGGCGTCTCTCGTCCCTACGCTGATTTGTTGGTTTCACTAAGATTTCACGAAGATTCATGATGGTGATTGCTGTTTATTATTTTAAACAAGATTCCTGTGTTTGTACATTCTGCCGATGATAAATGAACATGCACGGGTAAAAAAAAACCACGCGCAAACTATAAATCCGTAATGGCCAATCCAGCCGAGGACAAGGAATTTTAAGAATGACAGTCAAAATATTGCTTCATATTTCACTCATGCGCTGCAATATTATTCGCAGTTGTTCATCTTCAAATTCTATTGCCTTTTACTAAGAAACAATATATAATTTGTACTTCGTATACATGACCTGTCGTTGAATTTAAAACTTTGGGAAAAGACAAGTTAAGATTTAATTTCAAAATCATGATAAATTACATGTATACCACCATTAGAAAATGGTATTGTTCTAATACAAAATTTATTAAGAATTACAAAAAAAATGTTACAGGGTGTGGATTCTTCTTCTTTTGTAAATTAGGATAAATTCGTTACACAGTGCTGAATTACCCTAATACATAATTTATCGGATCAGTAAAATTCATATGTTGTTCGGCTTCGCCTCATCCAATATGAATTTTATTGACCCGATAAATTTCCGTATTAGGACAATTCTGCACTGTGTAACTAATAAAACTGCCTGCCCGCAAAGATTTTTTTACTATGGTGACGATCTGGGATAAAAGTCTACTTTTAGGCCTGATTTGTGACAAAGATTTGTTCAAAACAAGTATAAAGATTTGAGTGACAGGTAGTCACACATGTGTGCCATCATGTATTTCGTATGTATATATTATAATTACGTACAGCATATATTGTGTTTATATGATTAATGTGATGAAATGGTCACATCTTTCATTTAAAACAAATAAGATATTGTAGAATTATGCCCGTTTTTTTCACAAGTCGCAAAATGCAGAATACTCATATTCAGCCAGTTATCGCCATTTTCACACTGTCTTCTTAAACTCTAACTAAACTTTTAATGTGTTATATTGTAAAAAATTACCAAGTAATAGGTTAACCAATAGTGTTCATTTTCTGTTTCATTGCACATGCACAGTAATATTGTCATTTTAAAAAGTGTTGGTTTTCTCGACAAATTTTGCCGGTGTGTGTACTAGATATCGCTATCTTTCAAAATATGCATCAGCTTTTTTTTCGAATTGTTAAATGTACACTTTAATCCACTGAAGTTCATCCAAAAAGTGATGAACTTAAAGGGAATAAAGAATGAAAGGTCAGCCAATGCAAATTTTAAAACTGAAAGTAGCATGATTTTTATCAATGCCAAATTCGCTCTATTTTGTTCGCAATGACAAGAAAATAGAAGACCTCTACAGTCAAATTTCATCTTGATTTGACTATATGAAGAGAAAGCAATTTAGTCAGCATTTATTTCTGGCAGAAAATATAGCCGACACTCGAAGTTCACCTGAAAAAAACCTATTTTCAGCTTATTATCATACGTGACCCCCATATAGCAATATATATTTTAAAGGGACTCCCAAGGGATTTTATCTCAGATTTCACTGTTTTTAAACAAATTTCATCAAGGGATATTTTTTAGGATATTGTTGTCACTTCTGTACATAACCGTGGAACAAAAGTCATGCGCGATCTCGAAGCAGATGAAAATTGGCGATAACTGGTACACGACCAGTATACATTTCATCTCTGAACTTAGCTGTTTTTTTTATTTCCATTTACATCTCTGCTTATTTGTGCTCTATCAGATTTTACGAATTTTTGGTAAATTGTCTTCGAAATTTTTCGATTTTATCTTCACTAAAGAGACAGAAGTGGTCTTCGAAAACTAAATTTACAGTAACTTAGGTATTTTGTTAGTAGTTCATTCCTTTTCCGTACGTAATTTTTACGTACCTTTTCAAATATGTCATAAGATATAATACCTTCAAGCGACCATGTTGATCAGGAATATAAATCAATCTGAATTTTTTTCTTAAACAAAAGTCAGTTCGATTCTTTCCTGAAAAATTGGTTAGAATGAACATGTTGAAGTCGGTTATAATTGAAGTATAAACCCTGCATAACTAAAATCTACAAAGATGTAGAGGACTGTCATTCTCTAATTAACATTGACAATGGTATTTGCACGTATTTTGCAAAATTGGTGTATATTTCAATTTAAGTTAAACATATGTAGAATTATATAAGTTGAAATTCCTTGGTCTGAAGTATTCTCAAAGTTCCTAATTGCTTTGTACATTTTATTACAACCTACCTTATGTTCTCAAAAACAGATATGCAAAACGAAAGTAGAAATAAGGTTCTCGGAAAATCCACCATCACACAGGTAACGTAAACAACAGGTAAGTTATCAGTGTAGTATACATTGATAGGATATTGAATGAATTGTACAGAGGTCATAAATTACGACTATTTGCAATACAAAATGACGTCACTGAGCAATATTTCAGCTGTATCAAGACGAGAACAAGTTTGTTAATAAATAATCATTTTGGGGTATGGAAAGGGTCATGGGACGGGACATTGTGACTGCCACTGGAAAAGTAGGGTGAAATCAAAAGCGGGGAATTTAGCCTAGTAGCCGATCACCTACGGACCATTCAAATAGAGCTTGCTACAAGGGTTCTTTAACGTGCAGGAAGCGTGGCATTTCTTCCAACACGTGGATTACAAAAGCTTTTCAAAATTTAACTTGGTACTGTTTGAGGGTTAGAGAAGTAACATGTAGTATGATTTTCAATTGGTTTTGTCTCAAGGTTAGCAAATGACATTAACCAATCAGCTATCTAACATATCTTTATTGATTGATTGATTGATTGATTGAATATTGTTTAACGTCTACTCAGCAATATTTCAGCTATATCAAGACGAGAACAAGTTTTTTTTAATAAATAATCACTTTGGGGTATGGAAAGGGCCATGGGACGGGAAATTCTGACTGCCACTGGAAAAGTAGGGTGAAATCGAAAAGGGCGAAGAATTTAGCCTTGTAGCCGATCACCTACGGACCACTCAAAAAAAGCTTGCTTTAACGTGCAGGAAGCGTTGCATTTCTTCCAACACGTGGACCTGAGTTTACATCCCATCCGAAAGATGGGTGGTGTATTTATTAATCCCGCACAACCACGGAATGGGTCCTATTTCAATATCCCGGGACCCTCGGGGTCAGCCCCCGTTTAGGAGGGTCACACCCCGCAAGCCGGAGATACTATGTCCTATTTCTATATCCAAGGGTTCCCTCGGGGTCCTCTGTTATGAAGACTCATACTCAACTGCTGATAAAATCAAATCAAGAAGGGCACAGAACCAAAAAACAGAGCAGATATGAAAAATCATCTATTAGCACATCTAATAGATATGAAAGTCTGTCTTCAGACGAAGACACTGGCACATCTAAAACATCTGGTCCACACCAAAAACCGTGGTGGGATGTTAGCATTTGGGGACCATTAGATTCCTACATGGATACATCCGAACCGGATAACAACATCGAAAGTGAACAACCACACAGTAGGTCTTCGTCTGTAAGTGGTCCACCGTCTCGTCATCTCTGGGTTTCACCAACGGGAAATATCTCACCAATACGACTAAAATGAACAATATAATTCAATGGAATTGTCGAGGTATTGAGATTAATTTTATTGAACTTACTTTATCAATTCAAGCTTTTAATCCTGCGGCATTTTGTCTTCAGGAAACGCACCTGAAGAAAAATGAAACGTTAAATGTAAAGAGCTACTGCCTCTACAGCACTTACGTGCCTGAGAATGAACGATCCCTTAAGTCTTTTCAGTGAAAAAATACTTTCCATTGCAGATAAAGCTATACCGAAAACCTCTGCAAACCAAAACGGCCTGGGAAACCTTAGTTTGACGACGACTGTGATGATGCTCTGAAAAATCGTAAAAAGGCAGACCACCTTTACAATAAACATCCAAAGACGGACAATCTTAGCAATTTTCGCGTTTTTCGTGCAAAAGAACCTTGAAACAAAGAAGACGCACTTCTTGGCGTAACTTTGTTTCAAAATTAAATTGCCATACCCCTATGAACAAAGTATGGAATATGGTACAAAAAATCAAGGGTAAAAATAGAAAAGCTAATGGCCATCACATCAAAAACGGGCAAGATATTTTAACATCTGAAAAAGATATTGCAAATAAAATTGGAGATACTTTTGAGAAACATTCTTCTTCTAAAAATTTAGCCGGTACCTGAATCGGTTCTCAGGGGCTCCGGCTACAGAGCTGCCGGGCGCGTCCCCAGTTGGTGGAATGCCCTGTCTATGCGGGGTTGTCAGGTCATAATACGGAAAGCCTGACCGCGAACTATTGTAGCCAAACTGTGTGCAGAAACGCCAAGCTCCATGCTGTATAAAGACCCATTATATATTTCTCCAAAGAAAACAGACGCATTGGGTGTCAGAATGGAAGGCTAAATTTCCTGCCCCTACCCATTACTCATTTTTCCAGTGGCATAGCTGAAATATTGCTCATTGGACGTTAAACTCTAACTAATCAATCTAAAAATCTCGGACCCACATTCCAGAGAATTAAAGAACAAAACGAACGAAACAAACTTAACTTTAAATCTTAAAATACAGAGAAATACAACAGACTGTTTATGATGGATGAACTGAAACAATCCTTGGATAAGGCACATGACAAGGCTTGTGACCCTGACGATATCCATTATCAACTCCTCAAACATCTTCCAATAACAACTCTGGATATTCTTTTAAACCTTTTTAATAAAATCTGGGAAACGGGGAAACTATCACCCATGTGGAAACAAGCAACAATAGTACCTATTCCAAATCCAGGCAAAGATCATTCACAAATGAGAACAGATATTTTTGGGTAGATCCAGAGTTTGTTACCGGACAGACTAACACCGACTGTGACAAATCCGGACTTTTCACTGGCAGTGTGACGGGAAGAAGCAAGAAAAACAGCTATCAAATTTCAGTACAGTCAATAGTATAGAAGTCAGTTAGTTGAAATTTAGACTACACTTTTTTTATTACTTAGTTAATTGAAATTTAGACTAGACATTTTGTATTAGTTAGTTGAAATGTAGACTATCCATTTTGTATTAGTTAGTTGAAATTTAGACTAGACTTGTTTAATTAGATAATTAGTTAGAACTATTCATATTTAGTTTAATTAGATAATTGTGTTACTAATTAATATGGCACTGGAAACATGTAGTATGAAACCAGAAGGTATTTTAAAGATTTAATTAGATCATTTTGAATAAAAGTATTTTTGTTTATTTTCATAAAAGTAGAACCATTTGAATTTATTCAAATTCAAAAACTAATTTATGTTAAGATTAAGTTTATCAAAATTAAATATCAACTCATTTGTATCTTTAAATAAAATGTCGGATGTCTAATTCAAATAAAAAGGTATATTTTGATGTGTGTGTATAAAGTAAAGTTGATGATAAAGATTGGGATTTTAAGAAATCCTTTGTATAAAGTAATTACATAAAAAGCTTTATACTTTTTAAAACAGTGTGGTAAACAAATTATATAAGAATTAAAGTAATCTTACTTTTGCATAGTTCATGTTACCATTTTTCAGATATTTTGGTGTATTGGGTGTATTTATAATAATATAATATTGTCATAAATTTACAGCAGTTGTAATTTCCAAATTGCATGCAGTTCAGAGTTTTTTCATTAGGTTAAATCTTTTATTACACATGTATCAAATGTTGATTGTCATCAATAAAATAGTTGAAGAAATGCTACGTTTTTAGTGTAGAGTAAGACAAAGGTAACCAAAGTTGTATCCATTATTTGTTACTCAAAATCCACATTGTGAAAACAGACAAAAAAAAAAAACGCTGAAGACGAAGAACAGAAACCAAAAACACACAAAGAACTAAAACATTAAATGAATGATTCAGAATCCACTTAAAACTTGGATTATGAAAGAGGTGCACCTGTAGGGTCAGTATCCTCTGAATAGTAAAGTAGCTACATAGAAGTACACTTCCTCCCCCACAAAGCTCCCTGATTTAAAAAAAAAATGATTACGATATCAGACACAAACACCTTTCTCCAAACATTCTTTAAGGACTTTTAAAAATACAATGGAAATTTCAAAATTTACACCTTGCAGCAAGTCTCCATGTTTCCCTGTAGAAGAAAATTTGGCACTCAATTCATTAAAATGCATCACAATGTCAGTTTAGTAAAGTCGGTGAAACATGAAAATGAGTTCAAGGTCATATGATAAAACATGTTGGAGCAGAATGTTCTCGGGTACATCTGTGGACCACAAATGATGAGCCCAGTATAATATCATTATTTAAAGTTGCGTTTAAAAAGTTTTCTGGCAGGTAAAGTGATCAAAAGGTTTCTAGGAGCTAAATTGAAAGAGTTGGTGGAAGGGAACCAAAGTTATATCACTAGTTAAGCTAAAAAAAAATAAATAAATAAAAAATAAACAGCTGCGCCAAGCCGCATGATACGCCCGTCGTCACCCCTTCAAAACTTTAAGTGATTTAGGTAAGGAGTTCTCAATTTAGAAGCACCTATAACTGCTTAACTGAGCTTGATATCTCTTTAATAAATCAATCTGCAAAGTTTGAAGTGAACTGATCAAGGTACTTATACATAAGAGTGTGACATGTAAAAAAATGCCTTAAATTTGACAAATAAAGTCCTATAACTCTTTCAAGAAAAATCACAATTTCACAAAAAAGTACACAGATCATGAGGTTATCATACCTAATACCTGTACAAAGTTTGAAGTGAATTGGCCAAATGGTTGTCAAGTTAGAGGGCGACATGTAAAAAATTGCCTTCAAATTGATGAATAAAGTCCCATAACTCTTGCAAGAAAAATCCAAATTTTACGAAAAAGTATACAGATGTCCAATACCTCTACAAAGTTTGAAGTGAATTGGCAAAAGGGTTGTTGAGTTAGAGCATGTCATGTAAAAAATTGCCTAAAAATTGACGAATAAAGACCCATAACTCTTGTTAGAAAAATCGAAATTTCACGAAAAAGTATACAGATCTTGAGGCCATCATATCAAATACCTCTACAAAGTTTGAAATGAATTGGCAAAAGGGTTGTTGAGTTAAAGCGTGACATGTAAAAAATTGCCTTAAAATTGATGAATAAAGTCCCATAACTCTTGTAGGAAAAATCTAAATTTCACGAAAAGGTATACAGATCGTGAGGCCATCATATCCAATACCTCTACAAAGTTTGAAGTGAATTGGCCATAGGGTTGTCAAGTTAGAGGCCGACATGTAAAAAATTGCCTTGAAATTGACGAATAAAGTCCCATAACTCTTGAAAGAAAAATCGAAATTTCACGAAAAAGTATACAAATCGTGAGGCCATCATACCAAATAACTCTACAAAGTTTGAAGTGAATCGGCCAAACGGTTGTCAAGTTTGAGCGCGACATGAAACGGACGAACAGACAGACAGACGGACGGACGAACAATCGGACATTGGTATACCATAATATTTCCGTCATTAGACGGGCGTATAAAAACAGGGCAATTTAAAAGCCTGAGCAAAACATTAATATTTGCGTTCTAAAACATTGATATTTGCGTTCTCTCTGTTCTATTTGTTTTGAAGTACCTATAGATATGATTTATATCGCAGTCATAATCTACTAAATTTGAACTTTTTACACTAATGGGAGATGTACAACTTCTACTCTTGGCATCAGACCAATGATATTTGGCAGGCAGGTGGATTAGCATGCAGTCATGGTCCACTGTCAATTTTCAATGTCCAGTATATCTCTGTTATTATCTGTTTAAAAAGTTCTAGATTGAAAAAATTCTGCTCGACAAGAAGGGACATAATTAAAAATAACTACTTCTAGCTCAAAATACACAGTAACAATTTTATTGAAGAACGGGAATCAATTTCTACATTTGAAAACAAGATGTTCTTTGGTTCACGCATTGCATTTCTTTTTTTAACGAAAGCAACTTGTTTTTGCATACAGATCTTTTATCATACCACCACAAAAAAGATTGTGATCATATTATGGTATGGTGCTGTTGTCGTCTGTAGACACTTTGGGTTTCAGTAAAAAAAAAACATTAACTGCAGTCAGTCAAGGCCACTCCTAAACAAACCTAGTTCTTCGGAAATTTTTCTTAAAATGCAATACCAAAAATTAAACTGCGCATATACACCATGTACAAATGTACATGTATCTCTCATCTCTGTGGTAATTTCGAAGTTGCAGTAAATTTGATTTCTGCATGGCTATTAAGATAAATCGTACTTGTCTCTTCAGTAAGAGGAATTGACACATGTACAGTACTAGTGTTAACAAATAACATAATACAGACTATATTGGCGGAGAAGGAGATTTGATTTATAATCTTGGTATGCCTGGCCATCTGAAAAGAGTACGCTTCGCGGATGAAGTCTGCTTCATTTCGAAGCAAAGACCTTCTGTAGAAGAAGGCGTTGATTTGCTTGATCTATGAGGTACCAGCCAGTGGACAGCACCTTCCATGAAATTGGAAGGAGACGACGACGGAGCACCAGCACGGAGTCCTCCCGGGCCTAGTGCTCCAGGTGCAAGTGGTCTCAGAACATCACTAAAAAGACCACCTCAAATTGATCAGAACGAACCTTCTCCTAAAAGAACAAGGGAAGTTGTTGTTCAAACTATCTTCTCCGCTAGAGCGGAAGAATCAGATTACGATTTCTACTATGATTCGGACGCATCCATCGAATCAGATTCTGATCATGGAAAGGCATATGATCATGATTCCGAAGAAAGCATGACAGATGAATCTCCTGGGGTACGTCAAGAAAAGTCTCCCATGCTGCACATGTACGTGAACAAAACGATACTGATAAATCAGTGATAGAAATTAGTCCATCGGACTATGAGGATAGGAGTTCCTCTGTTTCCGCCGAAGTAGGTCAAGAAACTCAGCCGGAAAAATCGATACTGATGAATCAATCATTGAAGTGTTTGCAGCAGACTTTGCAGACCAAATTTCCCCAGGTGCCGCTGAAGTACGTCAACAAATTCAGCCGGCAAAATCATCCGACCAAGATGGTCGAGCAGAAAGCGATACTAATGAATCAATCATTGAAGTGTGTGCAGCTGACTTTGCACATCTAATTTCCCCAGGTTCAGCTGAAGTACGTCAACAAACTCGTCACGGAAAGGGAGACGTGATAGAAATTGCTACTTCGGAATCTGATCGTAGTCCTCCCTTAGTATCCGCTGAAGTCAGTCAACAAACTCAGTGGCAGAAGCCCCGAGAAGAAGGGGAGAAGACAATAAAGGTCAAGCACTCTGATATTAAAACCGCTGAATTACGTCAAGAAACTAAGCGGGAAAAGTTTCCGGAAGAGGGGGAGAAGACAATAGAGGTCAAGCGCTCTGACATTACAACCGCTGAAGTACGTCAACAAACTCAGCGGGAAAAGTTCCCGGAGGAGGGGGAGAAGACAATAGAGGTCAAGATCTCTGACATTAAAACCGCTGAAGTACGTCAACAAACTCAGCGGGAAAAGCACCCGAAAGAAGCGGAGAAGACAATAGAGGACAAAATCTCTGATATTAAAACCGCTGAAGTACGTCAATAAACTCGGCGGGAAAATCCCCCTGAAATAGGGTGTACATAGAGATCGACACATAAGAAAACGCTAGAAGAAGTCAAGAAACTTCGCAGAAAAGCCCCGTGGGGAAGGGCTAGAGGCAGTGGAGGAAGCCGGTGCTACCATTCCTGATATGACAACCCCAGTTTACACATCAAATAACGAAATAAGTGATTTGCAATCAGAAGGGGAAGCTTGGCGTCCCGGTAAAGACGACATTAAGGCTTAACATGAGTAACAAAGAGAAGACGAGGATTGATTAGTTAGTTAGAGTTTAACGCCCAATGAGCAATATTTCAGCTATATCAGGACGAGAACAAGTTAATCAATTCGAAAAATTGTAAGTAAAAGAAGAAAGAAATAAAGGTGGAAGGAACAACCGGGGTAACGACTTTTGATTGCCACTGGAAAAGGGAAGAAATGGGTAGGGACAGGAAATTTAGCCTTCCATACGACACCCAGTGCGCCTGCTCTTTTTGGAGAAATATAGAAGGGGTCTTTATACTGCATGGAGCGTGGCGTTTCTCCAAACAGTTTGACTACAATGGTTCGCGGTCAGGCTTTCAGTATTATGACCTGACTACCCCGCATAGACATGGCATTCAACTATCCACCCACTGGGGACGCGCCCGGCAGCTCTATAGCCGGAGCCCCTTAAAACCGATCCAGGTGCCGGGCCTCTGTTAGGAAGACTCATACTCCAAGCTCAGAGGATGCTGCGGGCCTATTCATAAGCCGGGGTCGCGCACGGCGGGAGAAGACGAGGAAGACATGGAAATAGATTCCAATAGTAAACTGTCCAAGTCAGCCCCTGGGCAAGGAAATGGGTGAGCGAACAGCCGGCACAGTGCGTGAGATTGATTGATTGATTAGTTAGAGTTTAACGTCCAATGAGCAATATTTCAGCTATATCAGGACGAGAACAAGTTAATCAATTCAAAACAAATTGTAAGCAAAAGAAGAAAGAAATAAAGGTGGAAGGGACAACCGGGGCAACGACTTTTGATTGCCACTGGAAAAGGGGAGAAGGAAATTTAGCCTTCTATACGACACCCAGTGCGTCTGCTCTCTTTAGAGAAATATAGAAGGGGTCTTTATACTGCATGGAGCGTGGCGTTTCTCCACACAGTTTGGCTACAATGGTTCGCGGTCAGGCTTTCCGTATTATGACCTGACTACCCCGCAAAGACAGGGCATTCCCCTATCCACCACCTGGGGACGCGCCCGGCAGCTCTGTAGCCAAAGCCCCTGAAAACCTATTCAGGTGCCGGGAGTGCGTGAGAGACATCGGTCCTCTGATAAAAGCAAAATCAGCTACGGGTGTGGCATCTGCAATTGCTATAAAACAAATCTGGCACGACATATAAAGCAGGTGCATGGTGACTTAACCAGGGCTGAGCAAGAAGACATCGTAAATGAGGACAAACAGAAAAAAGGTGTCGGATTGATTGATTGAATATTGTTTAACGTCTACTCAGCAATATTTCAGCTATATCAAGACGAGAACAAGTTTGTTAATAAATAATCACTTTGGGATATGGAAAGGGCCATGGGACGGGAAATTCTGACTGCCACTGGAAAAGTAGGCTGAAATCGTCAAGGGCGGGGAATTTAGCCTTGTAGCCGATCACCTACGGACCACCCCAAAAAGAGCTTGCTACAAGGGTTCTTTAACGTGCAGGAAACGTGGCGTTTCTTCCAACACGTGGACCTGAGTTTACATCCCATCCGAAAGATGGGTTGTGTATTTATTAATCCCGCACAACCACGGAATGGGTCCTATTTCTATATCCCGGAACCCTCGGGGTCAGCCTCCGTTTAGGAGGGGTCACACCCCGCAAGCCGGAGATACTAGGTTCTTATTTCTATATCCCGGGGTTCCCTCGGGGTCCTCTGTTAGGAAGACTCATACTCCAAGCTCAGAGGATGCTGCGGGCCTATTCATAAGCCGGGACCGCGCACGGCAGAAAAAAGGTGTCGGAAAAATTGAGAAAGTTAGCACGAAGGGAAGTTGCCACGGAACCTGTAGCATATGCTCAAAAGAGGTCACAAGTATTGACCAACATTTGAAAAGGACCCACAAACTTGTAGGGAAAGAGTACGCAGAAAAATTATCAAAATGTAGGAAACAGACCGAATTACTCCGGCGTCAAGAGCAGGAAGAGAAAGAAGCAGTACCATCTCAGTCTACACTTCCACCTAAAACTCTGTTCAAAAGGTTATTAAATGACTTCAAGACCAATCTTAAGTCCAAAGGTGGGTCATGCAAGACTGAAAGTATGGCTCGACCAATTGTAAGCCATGTGCAGCAAATCATAACATACTGCTTTACCCTGCCAATTTTCAAATGAAAGATTTGAGCTGCCTTGGTAAAATAGGTGACGCCGGGCAAACGTTGGAAATCCTTCAAGAGCAAGTCATGGACTCGCGCACTAGAAAGCTGGAGCTGAAAGCCTCAGGGACAATGAGTAATTATTTATCGTCCCTCAAGAAGTTTCTGTTTTTTTTAAGTTAGATCCTCTTAGAATTTCTTCTTGGTCCTCACATGAGCACTTTGAATTAATCTTCGGTCACGTTCAACGCTGCTCCTGCTATTATAACAAATTGAAGCTAGAGCAGCAGGGTCATTTTGAAGCGTCCTCGAACGCATCAGGAGTTAACCATGAAAATGAGAAAGCATATATAATCCAAGCTAGTAGACAGAATTAAAGGCTGGTTCCGTATGCTAAAAAGATTCCACAGACGACGAAGTATTTTCCATTAGTAAGCAAAACTATTATCTGATGCGCTCTCACCTGATGATACTCGTTGAACTGATTAATGGAAAAAGAGCAGGTGATTTAGGCCATCTGACTGTCAGTGAAGTAAATGCCGGAAAATAAGTTTCAGAATGGGACTATATTGTGAGAGTCCGGGAGCATAAAGTCAAAAGAAAAACATTCACATTGAATTTGGTTGGAGACCTCAGATGGATGGTCGAAAAATATATTGTGCACTTCAGAAAAGCAACTGACAAAGGCATGGCAATTTCCAAAGACAATGTATTCATCAGCATGAGTGGGACACCGCTAACTAGTGGACAAGTCGTGGAAGCAATGAATACGGCCTGGGATGTCTACGGCCGAATGTCTGACCACATGACAGAGCCTCATAATCACGGATCATAGACTCGCTGGATCGGATCCTACGACCGATGAGGCGTTAGCGACAATAATGACACATAACGTGCCGACTGCAAACCGCTACTAAGATCGTAGCCAAGGTTTGAAAAAGACAGTCGAGACCAGCCAATCTGTGATTAAATTTTTTTTAATTTACAAGTACAGTAGTCAAGACAACAATACAAATTTTATAACTACAGGACTTTTCTTGACAAATAAAAAACCTGCAGGTATTATTAAGTAGGCTAAATGCATTCCACTAACAATGACTAATTTAGTAACTATTTATGCTTATGAAGGATACATGTATTTAAATTTATTTCATGCTAATGCTACACAAATGAAAAGAACTAGATCATCTGGAGAGGAAATAGCTTTTTAAAAAAAAATAAAATTACAGGATAATCATGGAAAAGTAGCTGCGTGTCTCTGGAGAGACATGGCCACACAAAATATCAAAAAGGAGACAACATTAAGTTAAAAAAATTCACAGTAACAGACTGTTTTGACAAATATAACAAAGTGCAGCTTCCACTTACGAACAGACTTGCAACATATGTAACTGAGGTACGATTGAACTGTACAATAGTTAAATTTTGAGATTTGTGTCTTAAGAAATATCTATCATAAGAAACTGCCACGAAAATTGACTTCCAAATTATGTCATATCCTGATGTAAAATACTCAATTCGAATAAAATGAATGCTTTAAACTGAAGTGCTGAAACACACTAAAAGCATAACATAATGTAAGCACTACTGAATGAACCAAATTTCTATCATCTTGCAGCAACTTCCTCCCTGAAGACAAAGACATTGGCAAAAATGATGAAAGTTCAGATGAAGAGGAGAAGCCAGGTGATATTCTGGCCATACTCAACTGGACATTATACAGGTAAAAATGAACAATATACATGAAATATTACTTCATATCAATATATTCAATATACTCAACAGTTTTCGCCACAATATAGCTGAAATATTGCTGAAGTTGGCGTAAAACATCAATCAATCAATCTAATGGAGTAAAATATCAGTTTTTCGCACTAATTTTCTGAACCATTGCTGGCATTGATTTAATTTTTTGTACAAGAGTGTACGTTAATGAGTTACAGATCAAGTTTGAGTTAAGTTCTGGTCAACTAATTTTTGACAGAGTTATGGGCCTTTGACTCAGAATTTATTTACTATTTCTGCTGTATAACAAAGCCATGTTTTACCGGTAGGGGACTTGGTATTGCCTTGCAATGCGATCCACACTTGGCGAATTGTGCCTACATATAGACCAAAAAGTTATGATAAACAATAGAATTTTACATAATTAGATAACAATATCAACCAGACAATGACCAAAAAGTTTTATAGTGTTGCTAATGGCTTTACAATCGGTATTTTCACCGAATGGAGCAAGACCGCGTTGAGTGTCAACAAATACAGACACGCTGTCTACAAAGGTTTCACAAATATTAATGCTGTGGTTGCATTTCTTATTGCTGGGAACGCTTACAAACATGTCAAACTATACCAGTTTATGATAATGGTTCAACAGTCAAACTACCAAAAGATTTTGGACACGAATGCACGAGTGATGCGCCCTGTTCCACCGACTCTATTGACTTGTCGCACTATAGTAATGATGAATTTGTAATCGAAGAGGAACTACAGGTTAATGAGGAAACAGACTTAAAAAAAATTGTGTCTATAGCTACAAATTCAACTACCAGAGAGATAAATCCCCAGAGTGTCAAATTAAAGCAAACTAGAAGAAACAAACAAAACTATTCAGTGCACCAAAATATGTGCTAAATCCATGAATAAAAACATGATACAGTGCAGCAAATGTTATGAATGGACACATTATGAATGTGCAAATCTCCCAGCTTACCAACTTCACGTATTAATAACTACCACACGTAAATACACATGTGAGACATGTTAGAATTTAAAAAGAAATGGGAGACAGTATCTCCAACTGGAATTTCTACAAAAGATACCAGCAATAATACAATAAAACAGGATGATGAAAACAACAATAAAAATCTTGCGAGCAGACTTGACATCGTTGACCGCATTGAGAAGAGTGTCATTTCTGCTATTACAGACACTCATGATAAATGTCAGAAAGATTTGATTTATGAACTTAAGCAGCAATTGGAGCATGAGCGTGAACAATCTTGCAAAAACAAAGTTTCAATCGAGGCACTTGAAACCAACATTAAGGAGCTCATAAAGGAGAATAGTCTACTTCAAACATCAAATGATATTTCGCAACAATTACACCAGTTAAATATTAAGTTTGAAACAAAATCAAGTCCGCAAAAAGAAGTTATTGACAAAATTGAGGAAGTGAGACAGGATAATACAGCCCAAGTGGAAGCAATGCGACAGGAATTTACAAATAAAATGGAGGACATTCTCAAAATCAGACTCTCTGAGTCTGTAAATCGTTTGGAGAAAAATACAAACAAGATGATCGACAGTTTGAATTTCAATTCTGACAAAACCGTGAAACTTCTTGATGCTTTAGTTCAAGATAAACAACCAGTACCAATCAGCAATATACCTGTTCAAAATCGTTTTTCAAGCTTATCCGAAAGTGAAAACCGTGAAAATAGACAAGGCAATGTGAATATGTCTACGCCTCTAAGGTCAGATGAATTAGAATCCCAAAGCAGTGAACCAACCACACAGTCACACAGAGTGCTCATTATGGGAAATTC
>MJUU01047802.1:71523-82449 GCA_002080025.1 Modiolus philippinarum | reverse complement strand
TATACCGTTGTCCGCAATACTAAAAGTTGATATAATTTAACCATAAATTAAAAAGATAGGGCACTTTTTCTCTATTTTATATTATACCGGCGTCCGCAATACTATAACTTGATAGACTTTAACCATAAATATAAAAGATAGAGCACTTTTTCTCTGTTTTATATTATACCGTTGTCCGCAATACTATAACTTGAAAGAATTTAACCATAAATATAAAAGATGGGGCACTTTTTCTCTGTTTTATATTATGGTTCTATTTTATAGTATAACGGTGTCTGGAATACTAAAACGTTATATAATTTAACCATAAATATAAAGGAAGGGGCAGTTTTTCTCTATTTTATATTATACCGGTGTCTGCAATACTTAAATTTGTGACAAAAAAATCGGCAGACGTGATACTTAATCTGATAATATTTTTATTTTCTTCTTGTAAAAACGGCGGTTTTAAAAATGGTATATTTCGAGTTGAAAAAAAAAATATAATAAATAAACAACAACGGTGTTTTGCGAAAAACTGGTAAACCTATCTATAAAATGCGGAATTTAAATGAAACGAGTAAACGCACGCTACACGATACACGCAATGAACGTTACACGTTACACGATACACGATACACGATGAGCGCACACGATTTACACGATGAACGCAAACAATCTACACGATGAACGCACACGATTCACACGATGAGCGCTATTTTGGGAATGTTGAACGTTTCCATCGCTGTATCTATGGTATATCTAAAATTGTTTGTAGGATGTTAATAAATGCCTATAGATTTGCAAATTTATATAAAAAAAATCGTCTTATTTATTTCCTATGCTTCTATTTTTCAAAGGTAGATGAAAGGAAACCTTTGTTATGCATCGACACAAAAAAAATGTATGGGTCATTGTGCTTTTTGTAGAATTGACATGAAAATTTCCTCATTCAGGTCATTTTTCCAAATTTATTACAATAAATGCTTGAGAAAATATGGCAACACAATTTTAGTTTAAAAGAAATACATATTTATCCATGAGAATTTCTATATTTTTGTCAATAGATCGATTGTGATCTGATCTATTGACGAAAAGGAAAAAATGCATATGAGATATTTCACAAAATTTTCGATTTTTTAAAATAATTTACGGGAGGCTGTGCTAATTTGCAGCAAAATTGACGAAATGTTGCTTTCCATATTTTCAAATGTGGAGTCGCGAAGAAAATGCTGTCAAATTACTGTCCCGGACTGAAAATCAAACCTGCCCCGCATGACTTTTTATTTTTCAAATGCGCGATTGAATTGCGCAGAGCAACTGTACAAATGTATCTATATACCTTAAAGTCACTGTTTTACAATGTATTTGTAGAGACTTTGTCTCAAATGCATTTACTCCATGTCCCTTCATTGAATATTTGAAAATTTTGCGTGGTCTTCACTTCAATAACATAACGGATACTTACAAATCAAACAATGATTGAGGCATGCCCTAATGACCTATCAGATATGTAAACATATCAACAGGGTTGGTTATTGTTAAGGACTATTGTTGTCACGAGGACACGAGAGCAATAACACCTTTTTAGAGTAATCATCACAGACTTTGAACATGACACAGGGCCATTATGAAAACGTTTATTTTTAAAGCTTTTATTAACGAACTTGAAACATATATCACATATATATATATATAGTACATATATTAAAAACGTTCGGTATAATAATGAAAATATAAAAAACTCCATCAGGAAGGCAAGTATTATTGAAGACGAACCATACCACAAATAACGTTAACATTCTCATTAAATGATTTTCTGTGTGTAGCAGTGAACCGGTTGAAGAAGTGGTTTGTGACTATTTGTGATACAATTTGTTTTCAATAATATTTGCATTAATTTTCTGGTAGATTGCTTCATATATACATATGTGTGAATTAAAGGATATGGAGTAAATGCACATGAGACAAAGTCTCTACTTTGTTCAATTACTATTATCTAAATTTATGTAAATTCTTAAACACAAGGATTAACTTCCTCCATCGTAGTTCTGTCCTTAGCTATATTTGATATTACTGATTATTCTGATTTCGTTTGGTTTTATCCATTTTAAACATTTTTTGAAATTATGGATATCCTTTGTTTCGGAAATGGCCATACAGCTCATTAAAGATATTGCAGTTGGAGTCAACATATGTGTTATGGTCTCATGAGGATTTACTCCATATCCTTTCGTAAAATACACAACTTACTCGTAAACATTCAAACTTTATACCAATATGAGCTAAAAAGGAAGAACAAAGCAGTTGCTCGACTTCATTCATTTTCTTATATGTGCTTAATGGGAAGAATCTATTAATAGAGTCTTCTTTTTGTAATATTTTGGGTATTATTAAGATTTTTGCTGAAAAGGTTTAAATTGAATCATTTGAGAAAAATCTTATTACAAAAATCAACGACCATTCTTTCGAATACCATGTCAACACTATCAGGCAAATTCAAAACACGCGCAAACCATTCGAAAATTGTTTACCAATTCTATGTCTCGCTCTGCTCAATCTATGTATTTCACACAAATATGAATATCAGAATAATTTGATGGCACGCGCTGTATATTCGAAATTTTTACGCTTTTTACTGACAATATTCCAACAGACTATCCCAATTTACCAATTTACAAACTACACTGCATTTTCCCTCTTTGATGAGAAAACAATATCGAACTTTTGTTAACAAAATGAAGAACAAATTTCGAAGTTTATGCTTTTTCGGTAAATAACAAAATACCAAAGTTACTAAGAATTGAGTTTCTGCATATGCGCATTTCGACAACTTATGTGGCGAAAGCAATATACATATTTGATTCATTCCTTTTGCTATAATATATGCTTATGAGGTACAGAACTTGGAGACATTTGTTCGATGTGTGACGGCTCAAAGATGAACAGAGGACCATTTTACGCATCAGATAATAGGGTCTGTAAGTCTCGTCTAATTTTGGAACTTCCGGGACCAAAACTTGTACCCGGAAGTTGCATTTTAAGCAAAAACATATGACGTTCAAAGCAAAAAATTTGGACGTCATCATCCTGCAACGTCATATTTTGGCGGGAAACGTTTTCAAATTGCAATTTTATCGTGATTTCTCGGTGTCACATGACGAGACTTACAGACCCTATTTCTCGAATAAAATAAAAACACATCGGCAAACATAGACTGAAGCAAACAAGTAGAAAAAGGAAACATCTAGAAAGAGGGTGGCTCACTCATTACACTTTGAAATTGTGTCATATTTCGGAACTCCTTTTGTTTTCCCCAGTTCAATGGCTTTAAGATTTATGCACTTATGTCTTGTAGAGGTCAAATTCAAACATCTTAGATTTTAATAAAGTTATTGATATAACTTCCTGACTTTAAGATACAAAAATAGTCCTGATTTGAAGTTTCAAAGACTGCAGAAAAATCCATTTCCTGCTAAATCTTTAATGTCTTGTATCCCCGTTTGAAGCACATGAACCTATATTTTTCTGTTTACCATTTTACTTAATCAACAATGCTTAATTAGTTAAAATATGTTTCAAGAAATCCATGATATAAACAACATCAGGAGTTAGCTTCCTTAAAAGAATAATAGAAAAAAATATGGCAATGCAAAATAAAATTGAATGAAGCGCTGTCAGTTCCTAACAAACGGCAGTTAAACACCGAAGGAGTAAAGGATTAGCAATCACAAAAATCCAAGTGCAGATACCTGGACAAAACGACAACACAGAAAAACAATGACATTAGACGGCTACAAAACGCAGTTTAAACACAACATCCAATCCAAAGACCTTCACAGTGTGAGCTCCCATGAAACCTATAGAAACAACAGGTCCTCCGAAAGCATATCCTGCTGTTCCAACAACACCCGCCACTCTTTAAATAAAGCATATTAGGTTATGATAAGTATAATTACATTTTTGTATAAGGTCATGTCTTTTGAAAGGCTAGCGTTGTCACCGACACTTAAGGGACTCAAAGGCAATGTTTGTACTTAAAATTAGGTAGAACGTTTTAAGAGTTAGATTGAAACTCGGCAATTTTTTCAATATCATCTGGTTTTGTTCAGTCAGATAGGGTTTTTTGTTTTTGACAAGGGTATCAATTCTCTTTGAAAAGTTCATTTATTTTTTATAACATTTTAGTTAATAAAAAAGGCCAAATTTGTAAATTTAATAACATTTGAAATACAAAATAAAAAGTGGCACAAAACTGCCCACATCTTTAAAATACTTAGTAATATGCTGAGCAGGTTTGCAATTGAAATGCATATACTAATTTTTCTTAGGATTTTATGTGTATGAAAATATAATAGACACGAGAAATGGCAAAAAGCATGTGAATATTGAAAGTTTTATACATTTATCTTAGTTTGGTTACGTTTCCAATTATTTGACCCGTTGCTTTGGACATAGAATCAGACATTGTAGCAATAAGCTTTAATATCCTTAATGGTATTTACTTCAAAACTGCACGTATGCTACCGGAAATCAGTTTTCAAAATCACTATTGATCTTGTATCATATTTGTTCCAAGTTTCAGTATATAATTTAGTTTTTAATTATCTTTGAGTATCTTCCTCAGATGAAAGCTTTGTTTAAGCTGAAATTCTTGCTCCCTTTTCAGTGCCATTATATCCCTTAAGCTGTTTACAATAATTTGATTTTTGACCTTCAAAATAATTCAGTTTTTTATCTGCAGTTGTAGTAATGACCAAGCGCCTCAACCGTTCGTTCCGAATTAACCCTTTGTTATTCAAATTTTATTCTCTTTTTTTTTGTTGTCTCGTTGCAGATATTTGGCAGGGGTGGCACAAAAGACCAAACAAGAAATGATTGAGATTTGAAAGTGAACCATTTTCTAATTTTCTACCCCGACAATTTTCTAGGTTGTTGGAGCCCCAATTTAAACCATTGTTTTATGAATTTCTGTTTGAGTTGACGAATTATGGAATTTGGTTTATGCTTTTTATTTATTCTATGGTTTATGTTTTGGATAAAGATGCTTATCAACAAATTTGCCAGTATATGGAATCGAATATTAATTTTTGGTTAATGTTTTTTATTAGGATGCAAATCAACAAATTTACAAATATTTGGAATCGAATATTAATTTTTGCTATGTTTTGTCTGATTTGAAACAACCCTATTTTGTTTTTTATGTTTTTAGATGAAAACCTTTCAAAAAATATTTTATTTTTTTTTCAGCTAAACAAGGCGTTAAACCAGACATTGAACTAACGTATTTTGGATGTAAGAAACCAAGCAGATGTTATACGAGTGAATCGGACCAGCAATGTACTGGACAGGAATATGTTGATCGCTTAGATAATGGAGCAGAGTGCCATAGCTAAATATATTAAAACATAAATATAAATTACAAGTATATATAATTGATTCCCCCTTTCTCGTCACCATTTATCAATTCGATCTCCACTCATGTCATAGCTAAAACAAATATTAAATTTTGGTTTGAGACTTCTAACTTTGTACGTTTAATGTTATCTCTTTTCGATGCAATTGACAGTATCAAAATGTCACCCCAGACAACGACGGGGTGACATGTTATTCTTTGTTTCTTCCTCATCTTCAAATTTTAGAAAATTTTGTTTAAAACTAAGTAGTGTCTCCCCCTTGCATAGCTATGTCCTTAGCTGATTTTAGCTTTTCTGTTTAGACCTTATTGGTAACTTGTTCTCTATCAGTTTTGTCACGTATTTCGGTTTATAGATATCAAATGTTTTGATTTCATCTGCACAGAAGAGACATAAGTTGTCGAAATGCGCATATGCAGAAACAAAATTCACAGTAACATCGGTATTTTGTTACTTCTTACAATGATTCTTGTCCGAGCTATTGTTTCTATATGACTGAATGAAATGATTTCAAACTTTGCACAAAACCCGACAATCAACTGAAACTTTCAAAAACTGAGGATGCAAATTTTTCAGAATTTGCTATCAGAATTTGTTCATATTTAGTATAAATATTCAGTAAGATGAGGGGAAGGAAGTTCTGCGATTTTTTTTTCAAAATAGCTGCAATTCCTGAGATGGCCGCCATAATATAACGTTGCCTGATATCAGCGAAAATATTTTTCCATGTAGATTTTTGGGTTTCCAATTAGATGGAATTGGTTATCTTGACATCGGCTATTCGGCTATTGATTGCAATTGCAAATTTAGCTTTTTTACATCCAAATACGAATACTTAATAAATCAGTCAGAAAATATTTTCACAAGATATGGCTGTAAAGAAATTCCAAAAATATGGAAATAATTCGTTAATATGCTTAGGACAATGCATTTCGCATATTCATGAGATAACATGGTAGAAATTACGTGCCCCACAACTGGCAAACTGTTAGTGACTCAGTTCTATGAAATAAAGAAGTATTAGCTCAAAATGAAAAATCTTGCAGGAAAAAGTAAAGATCCCCGTGAGATGCCTATTTCCGCCATTATTATTGTTAATGTCATATTTAGGAAGTTTTTTTTCTCAACTAATTATTTTAAGATTCTGGTCGAAGTGTTTATAACTAAAATTCAACTGGTCTATTTTAGCAATTAAAACAAATGTCTCGTAAAACATACAAATCCCCTTTACAAGAGAAATGTTTTCCAAAAAGTTAAGCAATATACAATCCAAGAAATGATATTTTTGGGATAAGTGAACCCAACTTTTATTTATATAACACTTGGTTATATGAATTAATATGGCGGGTAAAGGAATTGATGTAGATTGCAATTGAGAAGCTTAAACCGAAACTTTAGCTAATTTGTTTTCTTCTCCTGAGTATGCTGTATACGTGTTTCAAGGAGTATCTCTCATCAGCAGCATTAGAATCAAGCAATATGGAAAGCCATGATCCAATAGTAGTAAAACAAAAGGAAGGACTCATTTCCGAAAATATCGAAATAGGAGACCGAATTCAGTTCAAAGGACATCTACCGAGTGCAATACACGGAATGAAGACTCGGAATTTTTATTGGGGTTAGAATTTTGTTAAAAGCGGTAAATTTTTATGATACGCAAGGTATTTTTTCATGTCAGACAGGTCTGACTATTTGACTGGTGAATGCCCTCGGGGACATCTGGTCCACAAACAGTGGCATCAGCATTCAAAATGAACAATACTGAACATGCTGAAGTTGCATAAAATACGGAAAATTTCGTTATGCTGTACACGCGTTTCAAGGAGTAACCTCTAATCAGCAGCATTAGAATCAAACAATATGGTATATCAGAATTTTAGTGTGCCATTTTCACTTGTTTTAAGTCTCTTGACACTTAAAAGATTTATATAGAGAAGATAACAGGAAACATTTACAATATCACATGACATAATATACCAGGGAAATGCACAAGAAAAACATTAAAAAGACAAAAGACAAACGTAGACAACGATAGGATCTCATGATAGCCGGACGTGGTACCGGCACTAGCAAGAGCTAGCGGTAGGGCTGAACCGGTTTATGGGTTCCCAAACCTCCCCTTTCTCCATTCCGTACCCTATAGTATAATAAACATACAAATAAAACCCAAGACAGGTAGACTACTAACTCAGAGACCACATTCTTGAGAAGGAAAGCATAAAAGTGAACTATTCTTATCTGTCATGTGCAAAACAAAAAAAAACACAGTAACTTCGGTATTTTGTTATTTGTTTACTATTTACGACTTTGTAAAACACTGCACATATCCTTGGTGAAATATTCTCAGTATCTCAATGAATTTGTTATTTCTAAGAATGCAACAATAATTTATCTTGTGTTTGAAATACGATTATCTCGTGGTATTAACTTTACAATACACCTGAACATATTGACTGGAATGATAATAAAACATGAAAACCAACAAGAAAATTCTAAATTAACAGATAAGCATTTGCTGCAATTTTTAAAAGAAAATTTAATTCATCCTAAGATTGATTAAACAGGATTTATTAAAAATTGAAAATACAATTTTATTGCATGTGATTGTGGAGTTCTTTGAATGGTCGGGCATAGTTTGGCAGTATACTAAGAAGTGTACCGTGTATGATAATTAACACATTGTTTCAGATTCTTTACCGTGTTTGTGACCACTTATTTTGCTGATCTAATCACATGGGATCAGAAAATATACATTTTTCTTGACTTTTTAAAATTATTTTTTGACTTCAGAGGTAAAATTTTATAGAGCTGTATAGATAATAAACTTTTTCTTTCAAATAACATTCTGAAAGAAAACGAGTCCATAACCAAACCAGTATATCTTAACACACACTCCCCATGTTTTTCTATCACTGCAGTGATTTCTTTTAGTGTGTCAGGTTATATTGTTCTTTTGTGTCGTGACATAAGTATCCTCGTTTGTGTTAATATTGTTTCATTAGATTTCATAAAGTGGTCTAGGAGGAGTTGTCACCAAAATAGGTTCCCTATAGCAAACGGACAGACAACATGGCCCCTATATACCGCCCGCTAAAGAGGGGGTATAATTAATTTCTTGTTGAAGTGACAACTTGAAGGTATAGGTCTCAAATACATCAGCACCGTTGATATAGTTAAAGACAGATATAATATGCAAAATATGTTTTTTTATCAGTATCAATGCGTTCATCTAAATTAAATTCCAATCAATAACAGTAGTAATGCAATGGAAGCCTTTTTATCTGCTTAAAATCTAAACAGCATGCTCATAATATGGAAATGAATTCATATCATACAGTTTATCAATGCAAACTTCATATGATTCATTTCGCAGAAAAAAATAATCAAAATTTATTTCGTTTGACGCAATATTATCAAGTCACATGATGTATTTATCCATATTTCACATATGATAGTGATAAATGTAAAGAAGAGTCATAATTGTGATTGAATTGTGAGTTATAATACAATATGTCGCCAATTATATTGCTGTTCAGTTGCGGACTTATTCCTATAGTTCTTATGGCTGAAGACGCTGCTGGTAAGTATCGAAATCTTAAACGAATGAAATAAGTATCGTTTTAAAAATGGCCTCTAGGATTCCCCAAGGTTAAGTTATAGGCCCTAGTATATCCGATTCTAAAAGAATAACCACTCCTACACGGAACTGACCAGAGACATCCCCGAGTTATAGAAAATAATTTGTTATGTATTTATTTTTTTTTTTTGTTTCTGTTTATTTTGTTTGTTTGTTTGTTTTCTTTATTTTTTCTTTTTTTATACGGCCGTCTATGACGGGACGTATTATGGTATACCGGTGTCCGTCCGTCCTTCCGTCTGTCTGTCCGTTCACATTTCGTACTCTAACTAGAGAACGCTTTGAACATTTTTCTTGAAACTTTGCAGGATTGTTGGGTATGACGGAAGAAAGCTCCCTATCGTTTTATTTTGTCGTCGGATTTTTGGTTCCAGAGTTATGGGACTTTGATTATTTCAAAAAAGCTTGAAATTGCAATTTTCGTCCACATGTCGTACTCTGACTAGAGAACGCTTTGAACACTTTTCTTGAAACTTTGCAGGATTGTAGGGTATGATAGAAGAATTATTTTGTCGTCGGAATTTTGGTTCCAGAGTTATGGGACTTTGATTATTTCAAAAAAAAGCGCGAAATTGCAATTTTCGTCTACATGTCGTACTTTAACTAGAGAACGCTTTGAACATTTTCCTTGAAACTTTGCAGGATTGCTGGGTATGATGGAAGAAAGCTCCCTATTGTTTTATTTTGTCGTCGGATTTTTTGTTCCAGAGTTATGGGACTTTGATTATTTCAAAAAAGCTTGAAATTGCAATTTTCGTCCACATGTCGTACTCTAACTAGAGAACGCTTTGAACATTATTCTTGAAACTTTGCAGGATTGTAGGGTATGATTAAAGAAAGCTCCCTATTGTTTTATCTTGTCGTCGGATTTTTGATTATAGAGTTATGGGACTTTGATTATTTCAAATAAGCTTGAAATTGCAATTTTCGTCCACATGTCGTACTCTAAGTAGAGAACGCTTTAAACATTTTTCTTGAAACTTTGCAGGATTGTTGGGTAAGATGGAAGAAAGCTCCCTTCTGTTTTATTTTGTCGTCGGATTTTTGGTTCTACAGTCATGGGACTTTGATTATTTCAAAAAAAAAAACAAACTTGAAATTGCAATTTTCGTCAATATTTCATACTCTAACTTGAGAACGCTTTGAACATTTTTCTTGAAACTTTGCAGGGTTGTTGGGTATGACGGAAGAAAGCTCCCTATCGTTTTATTTTGTCGTCGGATTTTTGGTTCTACAGTTATGTGACTTTGATTATTTCAAAAAAGCTTGAAATTGCAATTTTCGTCAACATTTCATACTCTAACTAGAGAACGCTTTGATCATTTTTCTTGAAACTTTTCAGGATTGTTTAGTATGACGAGAGGAAGCTCCTTGTCGTTTTATTTTGTCAATGGATTTTTCGTTACAGAGTTATGGGACTTTGATTATTAAAAAAAGCATGAAATACCATTTCCGTCCACATGTCATATTCTAGCTACAGTACGCTTTATTCTTTATTCTTGAAACTTGGCAAGATTGTTGGATATGAAGGAAGATAGTTCGCTATTGATTATTTTTTGGAAGGATTTTTTGTTCCAGAGTTATCAGACTTTGATTATTTCAAAAAGTATGAAAAAAGTATAAAATTGCAATTTCTGTCTACACATTGATATTCTTTTATTTTAAGACACCATTACCCCTAAACCAATATACATTTTTTACTGTTTAACATCAGGTGAAATAATTGATACATATCAGAAGTCCCTTGTCATGAATGTTCATATGGAGTTTTTAATTTCAAGAATCATTTTATCAGTTTGCTTAAAAGTGGGGACGGGCATATCATGTTTATTATTTTTTGGGGATGTGTGTGTGTGTTTTTTTGAAGATTGGAAGTGCTACCTAATAATCAAT
>MJUU01047802.1:50653-63837 GCA_002080025.1 Modiolus philippinarum | reverse complement strand
GGTTGATTACCTTAATGCAAAGTGGATGAAAAGTCTAGAGAAGTTCGGTTTCCCGCAAAAATTTCAGGCGTTTAAATCTCAAAAACGGACACACTGACCTATCAATATTTTTTGCTTAATATGATGAATGATCCATATTCTAATGAATAAAAATGACAATTTTAAATCCTTGATATAATAAACTTGTGGAGTGACCATCCTTAACGTGAATAAAACTTTGTTAAAATAAAATTCAATATTTGTGATATTATCCAATTAAACACTCCATGTTTTTAGATTTTAAAATGCTACCGAAAGTTAGATTCTTAAAATCAATATTAATCATTTATCATTTTCTGTACAAAGATGCAGCACATAATGTGTAGATTTGTTTATCTTTGAGTATCTTCCCTAGGTAAAAGCTTAATCTATTCCGAAAGTCCCTTTATTTTCAGTTCCATTAAGTAATTATTCTAAATCGGCTGTTTACAGAAGGATTTTATTTTCTTCTGCAGTTGTAAAAATGACCATTTACATCAACCGTTTGTTCCTTAGTAACCCTTTGTTGTTCAAATCCAATTATCTTATACTTTAAAGTGTGCTCGTAGATATTTGTCAGGACTTGCACAAAAGGTCAAAGAATATGACATGTATGAGAAATTAATTTTAAAGTGAACAATTCGCTACTCAATGGTCTTTGGTCGATACAGTGACTTCATTGAAAGGGCCCGGTTGCTCATAAATATGCTCCTAAAACAAGGGAATGTTACTGTACGCATAATTTGAAGCCATCACTTCAGAAGATTTACTTTCGACATTACAATCTTTTAGGCTGCAATTGGATATCTGTTTCCCAGATGACAACAGATCTTTCCCCTTACAAAAAGTTGAATTTTTGTTAGCACTACCGGTTTTGACCCTATATCGACCGGATTTTACATGTTCAACACGACAAGTGACTTATAAGAAGCAGTAGATAATAACTCCACCAGTGCACCTGATCTAACTCGTGGTTTCTATTCGGTCCGTGTAGGTCATCTTTGTTCATCTCTTGTGTCTGTGCATACTTAGTTTTTTCTTTATGTGTCTTACTCATGTAATGCATTTCCGACGTTGCAAATATCCTTGTATTATTCGGTTCGGTTCTCTCTTATTTAAGTACTTCGACAATTTTCCAGGTTGTTGGAGCACCGATTAAAACCTTTTTTTCATGTTTTTTTTCTGTTTCAGTTCAAGTCGTAAGCAAATAATGATTTATGCTTTGTATTGATCCTATTGTTTATTTTGAACATAGATGAAAATCAACAACAATATGTTCTTTTTATTTACCAGTTTTCCTAATCAAATATTGATTTTTACTTTATTTTGCTTTGTCCGACATTTGTATGTGTGCTTTATACAACCATTCAATATTTCAGCTATACCAGGGGTTAAACCGGACATTGAACTGACGTATATAGGATGTACTAAACCAAGCATATGTTATACGGGTGAATCAGACCAGCAATGTACTGGACAAGAATATAGTGATCGCTTAGATGATGGAACAGAGTGTCAACTTCAGGATGACCCTATTTCTAATTATATCAAAACATGAATATGAAATGTATATTTTGGCTCTTCTTTCTTTCCATATTTTCTACATTCTCTCCACTTTTATCTTATTTTCTTGTTAACAAACATTTTTAACAGAAACCCCTAATGATAGACCTATGCCCAAAAAATAAAAATGAAATATATCGACTATTGTAATTACCTCATTCATTATCTTACCTGGCCTAGAAGGTCAAAGGAGCTATTGCCATTCCTTGGTGTCCGTAGTAAACTTTAAACTTTTACTCCGAATGTCAATTTTAAGTAACTTGTTGTAAATAATTGTAGGGCATCTAGATTTAAAATTGTGGTAGATTAGTCTGAGGACCGCAAATTATGGCTGCCGTGACAAAAAATATCGCACAGAGCTAAATTGTGTTTTTAGCAAATAATTTCGTCAAAAACTGTTACAGATATCACAAATTTTATGGGATAAAAGTGGTCAGCGAGAAAAGGTCAATCTACCGTTTAAATTTGGAGATATTATGATAACCCTCTTTTGAGTCATTGGCCTTTTAGTTGATTTTTATTTTTGTTTCTTTTACCATTTAATATTGGCCTACTGAACAATATTTAATTTAAATTTGATCTTAATATTGACCTGATGAATGCTCTTCAAATATTTATGATTTCTTTTCTTTTAAATGTCAAATTAAAAAAAAATATCAAAATTATATAACACAATGAAATGAAATATGTATTTTTCTGCAAAGTAAAAAAATGCAAAACAAATTATTCTCGATTTACGATAGACAGAGTAATCGGTCGTGTACAAGAGTTATCTGTCTTGAGAGGAGGTGTCCCCGCTTCCGTTATCAGGCGGAGATGGGCCATGGGGAAGAAAAACTACTGTGCCATCAATGATTGCCACAACACCGTTGGTAAAATTAGACGTTGGGGGAAACCTGTCAAGCTTCACCAAAGCATTACGATCTGCTTGGTTATGGGCCATAAGTAGGAAAGGCTACAATCCAACAAGCTACACACTAGTCTGATCAGACCATTTTCCAGGCGGATTGGGAAGAACATGGAAGAATAATGTTCCTACCCTTTTCCTTCCTCAGAAGCGAAGCTGCGAACCATCATTACGTAAAACAGCAAACAGTAGTAAAGGACCTTGGTACAGTGACTTGGACATTGTCAACCGTTATGATCATGATGTCATTGATGACGACAGTTACCAAAATCTTACTCAACCCTTGGAATTTGAACATTCGATCCATTGGTGAGTTACTTTTCCTATAAGTAAGAATGCTATGAGGGCATCTGTACTCATATGACCCATTTCAAACAAAAAAAATCTAAGGAACTATCAGTACATGAATACATCATAAAGTCAAAGATCATATAACCTATGAATATTATTTATATTCATATATTTTTAAATATCAAAGTTTGTAGGATTGTCATGTAGATAATATAAATTGTCAGCCCTTTTATTGTGAAGTCCCCTTTATATACAGTTTGATCATCATCAAGAATAGAACAGTTACCAACCTTTAATTGGAAAAAATTTCCGCATTTATGAGTACATGAAGTACATGTATTTACTGTGCCACAGGTTAATATATACTTGGCATTATGGCCTACTCCTTGATTGAATTGACTGATTGGATTGTTGTTAATTTTAATGTTGTTATGGTGGCTAAAAAATTCTACAGAGCTTTTGTATTTTCTTAATCTGGCTACCATGACTCAAAATCAATAACTGACTTGACATAGCTAACCCTGGAATTTAATTATAACCTGTACATAAGAATAAGAATTTTTTTACCCATCATGGGCCAATAAGGCAAAGAATCAGACAAAATAACAATAAATTTTTATGCCTCACCTTCAAAGATGGGAGCTTATCATAATGTTTGGTGCTATGCATTAATTGTCTATTCCAAAAATTACCTTAAGCTTTAAGTTTCTTTTCTGAGGAGTACTTAGTCGCTTATAAATGTTACCTATGCAACAAATGCACTTTTTAAACGAGACAAGACCTTTATTCTCAATTTTCTTAAATTTCTTATTTAGGGAAAAACAACATTTTTTTTAAATTGTTCACACCAAGTTACACAGCTTGTGTGATCTCTGGCAGACGCTAAGCCCAGAATCTCAGGAAATAAATACCCTTTAAAAATCTGGATTTCATCAATCATTAAGTTCAGGATGTCAGGGATTTATAACCAATCAAGTACAGATTCCAGGTTGAGATTCCCTCAGCCCCCCCCCCCCTAAAATAACTAATGTGCACAAGAGCTTTTTCTGCATTTCTGTGGCACTCCAGAGCTTCTGTAAATATCAGTGTCTACATTGACAAACACATATTTTCAAATGCATCTGTATATATCTTTGAAAAAAAATAAAGAATTGAAAATGAACTTGTAAATATATATATTTGTATTTGATGTTGATAATGATTTTTTTAACTTGTTATTACTTTTAGGTATGCCTGTGACTCAGCCATCCAAGATGACATTGATCAAGTAAAAGATTACACACTACAATCCAATGAAAAAGCACATGAATTCATTGATAAGAATACTTCTCTTGCAATAATGTAAGTAATCCAAGAAGATATTTATTATACCCCCGCTCCGCAGGTGAGGGGGTATACCGTTTAACCCTTGTCCGTCTGTCTGTCCGTAACATCTTTCGCTCAGCTTGTGTATGTAGTAATGATTTGATATTTGGTCTGAAGCTTAAGTATGATGGGTTGTATCTTGTCTCCCCATTTCAAGTTGGTAACTCATCTACTTCCTGTTTCACGATAACTTTGATTTTTCCCAATTATAGCTACGTATATATTGAAATTTTTCGTCAAGGATTTCTCAGCTTGTGTATGTATTAATGATTTGATATCTGGTCCGAAGCTTTGAAATGATGAGTTGTACCGTTTCTCCCATTTTCAAGTCCGTTACTCATCTACTTCCTGTTTGATGATAACTTTGTTTTTCCCATTAACGCCATATATTGAAATTTTTCGTCAAGGATATCTCGGCTTGTGTATGTTGTAATGATTTGATATTTGGTCCGAAGCTTTAGTATGCTTAGTTTTACATTTTTATCGTGTCTCCCCTTTTCAAGTCCATAACTCATCTACTTCCTGTTTGACGGTAACTTAATTTATCATTGCAACTATGCCAATGCTTGTATTGTGTCCACACTTTTACTGTATCCATGCTTGTATTATGTCCACACATACTTAACTTAGCATTGCCATATTGATTCCGGGTTCAATGAGCGGGGGTATAACTGGCTGCCATTCGGCGACAGGTCTTTTTTTGTTTGGCATCTTTAATCATCATTTGTCCATGTCTGTAGACTTTAATGTTCAACCAAACTTATTAATTTATATACCGTAGTATCCCCTCTCCCAAGGAAATTGGGGAGGAGATATACATGTGAGGCCTGTCATGGGTTCCTTGATTACCTCAATACCTGATTATTAGGGCATTTTTTAATGATTATTTGATTATAAGCTTGCGTTTTTATATACTTTTTGATTACTAAGCCAAAAATTTATTGATTACCAAGGTAAAATTTAATATTATTTGATTACCAAGGCAAAAATTTAATGATTATTTGATTCCTAGGACCCCATCAGGACCCTCTCATGTTCCTAACAAAATAAAAGGCCATGGATATCTTTTGAACTGCAAGTCCTAAATAAATGAGCTTTTGTCCACAGATTGCTTGGTGTTGGTATAATACTAGTATTTGGTTACCTTGACCTACATTTTATGCATGGGTGACTTTGTTTAAGTCTTGTTCTGAGATAAATATACTTTGCAGGTAAAGGAAAAATATTTGCTAGTGGATATGTCTTGGATAGTCAACATGGTCAATAAGTTCGTTTAAAAGGTCTGCTTTGACCTACATTGTTTTTCTCACCTTTTTAGGACTGGGTCCAAGTCCTTTCACATTGGGAAACTTTTCTGTATTTGGAAAAAAAAAATACAAAAATGCATTATGCGAGGTAGTCTATGAAATTTCTTTATACCTGCAACCAATTAATTAAATAACATCATTTTAGAGAATATTCCAAACATTGATTACATTGTAAAGAGGCCAATTGCAAACATTTACCTTATTAAATTTAAGCAGTAGTGATAGGGGTGTCCGTCTGTCTGTCTGTCTGTTACACGTGAGGATACCATACTCTTATCCGCTACGCCACCTGAACCAGTGAAAAGATTTTCATGAAATTTTAACACAGTCTTTATGACATAATGTAGACGTGCACCTCCTACTTCCGAATTTGATTTGATTGATTTTTGGAGGCTTCCCATAGCAAAGCATGTAGTTAGCCATTACATTACAAGTGGGTACCCGTCTGTTATCCGCTACTCCCTCTGAACAAATGAATAGATTTTCATGAAACTTTAACATAGTCTTTATGACATAATGTATATGTGTACCTCCTATTTCAGAATTTGATTTAATTGTTTTTTTTAATTTCTGGAATCAAATGGGGATGGGGGAGGGAGGGGTATTTATCAGTGAGCTTTGCTTAATTTTTTTAGTTTTTTGTGATGCAACAATTATTTCTTGAACATAAATATATATTGTCACATAAGTATATCATAAACATGATAAATATTATATACAAATGGTGGCAGGCCCTGAGTAGTTGAAAAGTCTAGTTGAATGTTGATTAGCCTTCAGAAGTTTAATGTTGAGTGGCCCTGAGTAGTAAAAGTTGATTGGCCTTGAGTAGTTGAATGTTGAGTTGCATTGAGTAGTTGAAAAACTGGCTCACTGGTAAGTACAGATATACTGGCATGACATCTGGCCATGTGGAAGTTGCTCGGCCCTGGGTAGTTGAAAATCGGGTTCCTTTGGCAAGTAGTAGGCGTCTATCATGGAGTCTTCTGACAGGTTTTGAAGAACTGCACATGTACAGATGTTGGTTAAACTTCTGAAGTCCTCTGCATAACTTGCTTCTTGAAGTAATGTTGTCCATGGGTGGGTGACCTGCTAAAGTACTGCCTGCACCATCCCAACATCTAAAGAGACTAGGTCGGAGTTACCGACGCTAAGCTCAATAGACTGGTAAGTCTTGTTGGTGCAAAGTTACTGTAATGGATGTAAAGATGACTGATGCTGTTCTCAAAAATGAAGTCTATGGACTTGACATGTCGCCTGTATCAAATGGTATGGTAAAAATTCGTTCATACACTGTCTTATATATGAAACACACTATAGTTATGATATTAAAATATAAAAAACGACATATTTCTAAAATTAGTTTTAGAAGTCTGCCTCCTTGATGAATCTGTTAATGTTAAAAATATACATGAATTGGTAACAGATTATGCTTTTGAAGTGTTTGCAATTTATGTTTTTAATTATCAGCTATTTAGACAATCCTGTCAAAATTACAAACATCCTTTAGGTATGACTTCCTCATGAGTTTAAAATAGTGTATTATTAAAAGATAAAAATATGGTTATGTCAATTTTATGTACAATGATTATTTTTTTTTTTATTATTTTATTTTATATGTTAAAAATCATGTCTCTGTGCTCAAAAAAGTGGCACAGAATAACATGACGATTTCAAACGTGAGAAATAAACATGAAAAAAGTTTAGTGCTCCAGTGGTCGGAAAGTTTAATATGATAATATGGAAAATGAGTTTATGTATAGTTATGGTGTAAGTGAATTGACCATATACGGCGTCGTCAACATTTATTTCAACCCTGTGGTTAAAGTTTTCTAACCATCGATATTTTCATCAAATCTTTATGGAATCATTTGAAATTTGGACAGAAGCAAGAAAATTGTCTGAAAATTACCTCTAGCTAAAAAATTTCAATTTTTTTTTTTTTTAGTTTTTCCGTATTTGGACTTAGTTTTTTTCGCAAGAAATTTATTTTAACCCTGTGGTTAAAGTTTTTCGAAGTCAAATGAAGTTATTAAATCTTATTAGAATTTCATAAAAAGTGGTCAAAAGTTAGATGATGGTCAGAAAATTACCTCAAGCTGAAAAAATAGGAAATTTTTTTTCTAGTTCTTCTGTATTTTTTTCCAAATTTGGACTTAGTTTTTTGCAAAAAAATTCCAATGTTAGTTGTTAAGAAGTAGAATAGTCTTTTATTCTTAATAAAATGACATTTCTGAATAAAATCCGCAGATGTGTAACAGGCTGTTGGAATTTTGATTCCTGTTCCAACTTTGGTAAATTTCCTGAAAATGTCAATAAAAAAGACCAATAATTTTTGAAAATTTTGCATCCAATTACAAATTTAAACAATGTTTTAGTATCAAACAAATATTTTTAAACACTTAAGAATTAAATAACATGGTTCCAACTTTGGTAAATTTCCTGAAACTCTCCAAGACCAGCTATTTTTAGAAATTCTTCTTAGCAATAATGCTTTTTAAATAAATTAGAGTCAAGCATTCATTTTTAATAATAGAATTGCAAAAGTTTTTGATTCCAATTTTGGTTTACATTCCTGGAACTCTCAAAGACCAGTTATTTTTTGGAATTCTACCTAGCAACCATAACTTTATCATTTCCTTTCAGTTATAATTATGAAAAAGAAAGGAAATGGGGTAAATGTCAAGGAGACAACATCCCATATCCAGGTTAAAATAATGATCATTTGCAAAAGTCAAATTTGAAAAATCTTTGATTTTAATCTTGTTAAATTTCCTGAAACTCTCAAAGACCTGTTATTTTTGGGAATACTACCTGGCAACCATATCTTTTTCAATTCCTTATAGTTATATGATGATTTTCAAAAGTCAAATTTCAAAAATCTTTGATTCTTATTTTGGTAAATTTCCTGAAACTGTCAAAGACCTGTTATTGATTGGAATTCTACCTAGCAACCGTATTTTTTTCAATTCCTTACAGTATAAATAATTATTTTCAATAGTGAAATTTCCAAAATTCTGGATTGCAGTTTTGGTAAATTTTATGAAACTCTGAAAGACCAGTTATTTTTTGGAATTCTCCCTAGCGACCATATATTTTTAATACATTTCATTGATAATAGTCATTGTACAAAAACATTTGATTCCAATTTGGGTATGGAAGTTTCAGAAACCAGTTATTTCTTGAAATCCTACCTAGCAACAACATCTAAATATAGGCCAAATTATGACAGTGAACTGAGCGGGTGAGACATTAGGTTCCGGAGAACCTTTACGAATTTTATATCAGCAGAACATGTATTTCGTAGTCACTATGGGCACTTAATTAAAGAATAAAGCGGGTACTTCACTATATAAAGTAAAAGAAGACATTTGTATTTTGTAATTTTATTGTGGTTTTTTTTTTCTTGTGCAGTTCCTATTTCCTTTCTGGCATGTGGCTATGTTTTTCGGCCATTGTAGGTGTTTCATGTTATCTTTTTTATTCCATGTTTAAAAGTTGGTCTCGATGGGGTTTAAGTGGGAAGCAGGATTGGCCTTTTAAAGTAAATGGGAAATGGGATCGTCATAAAAAGTGCCCGTGAAAACAGGAAAGGGTGTTGGGCGTGAAAAACTTAAACACTGAAAAAAATCCGGATGAACTGGGAAAAGAAAGATTGTTTAAGATCTGCACGTAGTCTTTGTAAAATATTGTCCCGCTCGTGAAATGGGAATATTGAAAAATATGTGTGGGATATCGGTAAAAGGACCCCCCATTGAGACCCCCTTAAAATTATAAATTTACGATTTGTGGTATTTCAACATACATGCACATGTATACAAATAACAAAATACCAAATTTACTGTTAATTTATTTTCTGCATATGTGCATTTCGACAACTTATATCTCATCAGTGTCGATCAAGTCCAATAACCGAAATACATGTTAAAGCAGATAAAGAAAAAATAACCAAAAGGATCTAAATAGATCAGCCAAAATTCAGCTAAGGACAGAGCTATGCATGAGGGAGATATTCCTTTTATAAAATAGTAATGGTGTATTACATGATACCAAGCCACGTTTCACAAGATTTCTAAGTTTAAATAGGCATAAATCCAGATCCCTGTGTATTTGTGAACCCAAAATTATACTTTGCCTATGTTTTATGGAAAACAACTTACATACCGAATTAGAAGACAGTATGTTATATCATTTACAAGTTATCAGTCAGAAACCCTAAAATTCGCACAATTTCAAAGTTTCAAGGGGCATAACTCAAGAGCCCCTTGGACCTCTGAACCAAAAATCGAACTTGGCCTGAGTTTTGTAGTAAAGATGTTACATACCAATTTATAAGAAAATATATTCTTTCATTCAAAAGTTATCAGTCGGAGACCCTCATATTTCCAAAATTTCAAAGTTTCAAGGGGCATAACTCCAGAACCGCTTGGACCTCTGAACCCGAAATAGAATTTGGCCTGAGTTATGTGGTAAACAAGTTACATACGAAATTTTAAAACTTTATGTTATTTCGTTCACAAGTTATTAGTCGGAAACCTTCGGGAGTGGACGGACACACGACTGAGGGTATCACATAATACCTCGCCACTACGTGTGGCGGGGTATAAAAAATTCGCAAAATTTATAGATTGCAAGTTTCAGTACAATCGTGTTTCGGGTCAGCACTGAAGTACTGTCTACTTGGTTGGTGAATACCCTCGGAGACTATTAAACAGTCCACGGGCAGAGGTATCGGCCTAGTGGTAATACTAGTAAATAACAAAATACTGAATTTACTGTTAAATATTTTGTGCTTATGTCAACTAAATGTATATTTATTCAAAATTTACTGCCTTTTATAATTTCAGTTCTTCAGCAAAAGGAACCACACCTTTTGATGTCATTAAAACTGAAAAAGTAGTGACTAAGGACCAAGCAGAACAAACATCAACAACAACAGCTTCCGAAGCTATTCAAGTCATCAAACCAGAGATAACTATTGAAGACATTCAAAACAATGATGATCAAATTATGTTTTACACTGGGTTACGAGGTTATAATGCTTTCGTTGCATTTGTTGAAAACCTTGTTAAAATTGGAGCAGACAGGATGAATGTCGACGATTGCACTTTAATGGAAAAATCATCATGTCGTAAGCTCAGAGTTGAGGATGAATTTCTAATGGTAATTATAAGATTGAGACTTGGCCTACTTTTAAATGATTTGGAATACCGATTTAAAATTTCTGGACCTAGAATTTCTCGTATATTTACAAGCTGGATAAGTTTAATGGAACAAGGATTAAGATCAGTTGTGTTTTACCACCATTGAGTATATTGCAATTGAAAGTTCCAAAATGTTTTCAAATTATTAAAGATATAAGGATTATTTTAGACTGTACAGAAATTTTCGTCCAAACACCAACATCTTGGAAAATAAAAGTCAAACGTATTCCCATTACAAAAGCCACAACACTTTTTAAGCACTTGTGTGAGTCAGCATGCCTGGCGCTGTGGTATATGGTGGAAGTGCATCGGATGTATACATTACCAGAAAAAGTGGCTTGATTGATTTATTACATAAAGGGGATGCTGTCATGGAAGACAAATGGTTTTTCCACCTTACAAATGATTTTAAGGAAAAAGGAATAAAACTGTACTGTCCACCCTTTCTTAATTATAACAAGGGTCAATTCTCCAAAGAACAGGTAGAATGTACAAGAAGAGTGGCATCTGCACGAATTCACGTGGAAAGGAAGATGGGACAAATAAAAAGTTTCCGAATTTTAAGTGGAATCACAGATTCAATTTTCTTTGTTTGCAGTGCTTTAAACAAATCTTCTACCACCTCTTGTGAAATAAATGGCCTTCACAATCATGTTTAATTAAAATAAATTTGAATTTTTAGAATTATTGAAAAGACAGCAGCAATACATATTTATATATTTATGGAGCAATCATGTATCTGTTATATTTATTATTAAANCAACGGCAGTAGAACACCGAAGGAACAAAGGGGTGAAATTCACAAAAATCGAAGTCCAAAAACAGGGCAAAAACGAGAACACAGAAAACAATGACGTTAGACACAAAAACAATGACGCCAGACAGACACAAAGCACAGAACCAGAAACCACAACATTCAGGGCAAAGGCACTCACAGTGTGAACTCTAGTGAAACTGAGAGTGACATCAGGTGCTCCGGAAGGGTAAGCATGTCCTTCTCTGTTAACAGCACCCGTCACACAGTAAGTGAGGAAAATATGAAAACTATTGTGAATTAACAAGCTCATGTTAATTGTAGATCAAAAGTATTAGATGTGCAGATGCATTGGGTAGAACTCACATACCTACAACAAATGTACTTAGTTTATGGCCTGGCCCCTTAGTCAAGCATGAACGATAACATATATATGTACATAAGGTTTTTAGCAAGGAGTTTGTACATCCTGTACCAGTAGTTTTAGCAAGTTGAGCCTTGAAGAGTACTTACAAATTTGATGCCAAGATGGTGGACCTGGCCCCTTAGTCAGACATGGTCGCTTGTAAATTGTGGCATGTGATTGTAGTTCCCAGCCATTGTTTCATTCTGTTTTGTAATGAGTGATCACATCATTTTTGTCCCCCGCCACAACACGGAGCGGGGACATAGAAATGCCGGGCGTCCGTCCGTCACCCTTTCTTGTAAGCGCTCTCGTGCCTACAAATTATAGCGGATTTTCATGAAATTTATACCAAATGTATATATTACTAATACTTTGGTAAAGTTAAAAAATCAGCCTTGGTCGATACTTTTTGACGGAGTTATGGGACTTTGACCAAAATAATGACACCATTTTAGCCAAAATTGACCTTGTAAGCGCTCTCATGGCTACAAATTTTCAAGGATATTTTATACCAAATGTTTATACTACTAAAACCTTGGTCAAGATTGAAAATCAGCCTTGGTTTTCTGTGTTGTCACCCTGATATATTTGAGATTTATACTATTGTATCTTTGTCGATTATGTTTTGTTACAGATTTATTCTTGTAATTGTCTGAATATTGAAAGGTTAAACAGATGTTTGGGGGTATTCAGGAATCACAATGTCTGTCCGTCTGTCCCCTTTCGTGTCCGGAGCAGAACTTTTGTACCGTAGCACCTAGGATTATCAAACTTGTGTGGGTGCATCATGGCAAGACGATGTGTCGCGTACCAAATTTAGGTCACTGTGACTTTGACATTGACCTTTGACCTTTATGATAGTAAAATCGTGTCTGGAGCAGAACTTTTGTACCGTAGCACCCAGGATTATCAAACTTGGTGTGTGGATGCATCATGGGAATACGATGTGTCGCGTACCAAATTTAGGTCACTGTGACCTTGACTTTGACCTTTGACCTTTATGACAGTAAAACCGTGTCCGGAGTAGAACTTTTGTACCGTAGCACCTAGGATTATCAAACATGGTGCATCATGGGAAGACGATGGGTCGCATGCCAAATTTAGGTCACTGTGACCATGACTTTGACCTTTGACCTTAATGATAGTAAATCTTTGCACATTTTGTGCCGAAAGCTTGGTTAAATCAGCTTTGTATCCACCGAATTATATATTATTTAATGTATTACCCTTTAAATGAAGTACCAGATATGAACTGATTGGAATAAAACCTGTAATTTGAGTCCAGACAGGCTTTATTTCTGTTAGATTTACTTTCCAATTACCATTTGGCTGAAGGTCAAATTTCAAAATGATATGCCTTGGTACTCAAATG
>MJUU01047802.1:31711-50598 GCA_002080025.1 Modiolus philippinarum | reverse complement strand
GGGGGTATTAGTCTGGCTTTGCCGACAGCTCTAGTTATAATCTGTTTTAAGGGACTTTTGAACTTAACAAGTGGGTCAGAGGAACAAAATAAAAATAAAATAATTAAAATAATGAAGCTTTAAAAATAATTATTTCCATAAAACACATAATTTTTTATCTGAAATTAAAAAGAAAGGAAATGGGGTAAATGTCAAGGAGACAACATCCCATATCAAGGTTAAAAGACCCAAAACAAAGCATCTTGGGGTCATCGTACAGTCATCAACACAGCGAGGAACCTCACACCATATAGCAAGCCTATGAGTCCACGACTTTTGTACGAAAAAAATGAAAATGAGTAATTTGAACTGAAATCTACTGAATTATAAATTGATTTCTATTTTTTTCAAGTCAAATATACATGTAACATGTTTAAAGAATTTTTACTACTTTTTCCTTGGAAGAATGGCATGTTTCAATACATCCATTTGGAAAGCAATTTTTTTTTTTGGGATGCAAAGAAAATAGGGGGATATAAAATAAAATTATCCTGACCACTTTTATTTTTATTTCACTTTCTGAGAAAATAGGGTAGGCTCTCCTGTAAAACAGGTAGTAAAAAAATGTTGGCCTAAGGTTTGAAAATTACATTACCCTTGCAGCCACTGATACCCAACAGCTACTGGCACCATATACTATAGTTTTAAAACCTTAGTGACTTGTGTCACATGTGGAGTAGATCCTACATTGCCCTTCCATAGCAGGCACATAATGTCACTGCAATTTCTGTATTTAGCACGGTTTGTTCTTTAATTTGCTTTTATGACATTTGTATTATGTCCTGATGTTCTGTTTGTTTTATCTTTCTCTGTGTATGTGATCATTATCATGTCCTTATTGCCATGTTTTTTGGATTTATGATTTTTTGGTTCTTGCTTTGGTATCCATTTGGTAACTTATAAATGGTGAGGCAATGAAGAAAATACTTAAGACACAGATGCAAAGGTATGGTCTATGGATATCAAAATCAATAACGGCCAAGTGCGAATCGATGAGATCATTATTATAGTCTATACAATAGATGCGATCCGGGTAAAGAAATTATTACTGTATTAAAATCAATAAAGTATATTACAGTAATAGTGACTTTTTCAACAATCACATATATTGCTTGACAATATAATGATCTCGTCGATTTGCACTTGGCCGATAGTGAAAATACGGAAGTTAATGTTTAAGATTGGACATATGGTCATTTCAACAACTTGTGTCTTTTCAGTGAAGATTAAATTAAAACAAAACAATTATAATATGTATCAGGGAATCTGGCTTTTTTTCCTGTACAACATCTTGTTGTTGCAAAGAGTCCTCCACAGTGAACAAAATGAAATATTCACACCCCTAGAAAGATCATCATTTATAAAAATCTTACAACTTCAGTAATGAGAAACCATTCTTTAACAAGAACAAATTGCCACAAGACATTCATGTAATATTCTAATCAATGTCAATTTGGTCATGTGTTTTGGTAGTTGCAGAAATTTTAGCTTTGTTTAGTAAGACTGGAATAATATTACTTTCGTAGAAGTCTGTAAGCTTTACCACAGCATTAGCCCAATAGTCATTGTCAAATTCAATCTCTACAACATGAAAATCTTTCAATAAGTAAATATCAAAATCACACTTCAAGCATTGACATATAGCCATTTGTCCTTCTACTTGAGCATAATAGCGATGCGACTTTTTTAGGGATACTTTTCCATTTTCATCAAGTTCACAGCAAAAATATGTATCTTTACATGCACATACACTGTTTTGTATCTATATTTGTAGGGACATTAAATTTCAAGTACCCATTTCTGACAGATTCTATTTTGTTAGTAACAAATCCATCTGGGCTGGCCACAAGGTATCCAAACTCTTGACACAAAACAATTCCGCATTCTTTTACATCTACCTTTTCATTTTCATGTAGTTTTTTGTATGCTTTGTACTTGTTTCTGCAAACTTTTGATGCCTCCTGTCATAACTTAAGGCAGGTGTATCAATATTTTTATCTTCATCAACAAATTTTGTGACAAGTTTTTCAACATTTTCTTTTTTCCTGTTGATAATATCATGAAAGTTAGAGCTTGTAATCCTATATTTTCTGGTAATTTTCCAAAAAGCATTCTCACTTTGACCAATTGTTCTGTTTTCTATTTCATCTATTACATTTTTTGGGCACATTTAGTAGCATTTCATGTACACCTTGTTCATCTACAATTTGGTTCATTTTAACACAGTTCAGAATATCGATATATTTTAATGATTCTGACAGAGCAGATTCAGATGTTGTTACTTCCTCATTCGGGTTTATACAGTGACTTTTTAGTTAGAGCAAAAACACTGTCCCAAAAGCTGCTTAGTCAGGGATTTGTTCAGCCTTTGTTACTTTCATCCCTTCAGAAATTCTATGGCCGTCACCATGACATCATTGACAGATATGACGTGTCTGTGTCCCAAATGAAAACGGACATTTTCAGCTAGATTTCACGTCTTCACGGATTTGACTCAACCCCGGATTGACTCACTGATAGTGTGACGGGTGCCGCTAGCGGAACAGGACATGCTTACCCTTCCGGAGCACCTGATGTCACTCCCGGTTTTCATGGGAGTCCACACTATGAGTGCCTTAGTTCTTAATGTTATCTTTTTATTTCCGTGCATTGTAGCTGTCTCACGTCCTTGTTTTGTCTTTGTTTTTATCTGTTACCGTTTCTGCCATGTCTTTGGACTTCGAGTTTTGTAGTCATCGCTTCCCTTGTTCCTTCGGTATTCTAATGCCGTTGTCACATTTATTTCATCATTAATATCATATATGCAAGATCCATTATCATTAGGTAACAGGTCAAACAGAGCTGGATAAGATTTTGAGTGTCAAAGTTTTGATGTCAACGACATAAAAAAGTCTTCAGAAGCAGTTTCTGGCAATGGAATGCTTTTAATTTGACTAGAGCCGCATGAATTGTCTCCGTATTTCAGTTTTTTTTTATTTAATATTTGTTACTTCTGTTGGTTCTTTCTTCCTTTTAGTACCTTTTCCCCAAGAGCATGGCTTTGATGTGCAGGGTATATTCTGTTGTTGTGTTTAATGGGCTTCCAATGCAAAAAGGAGACCAGCAATATGAGTGCATGCTTCCCCAAGCCTGGAAAAAAATGTCTTTAAAATTAAGAATTCAATAATTGACATTAATTTGAAATGTACTATGAATTAAAAGTAAAAAACACAAATATGGGTTTGACAGATCAAACACAATATACTGTTCTAGCTAAAATATTTAATGAACATTTGAAAAATATTTTCGCTTTTTCAGTTAGTAGTACATAACACCATTGTTTGATTACAATGCACATGTAACTAAAAACCAAACCTTCTGAAAATTGTATTGTAGTTTGTCACAAACACATTTAGTTAAATGGCAATAAAGTATTTGATTTGATTTGATTTGTAAATTAAGTTTCTGCAGAGGGCCACTTTAGTGCAGATAAAATAAAAACATTTGGAATACAATTATAGCATGTACATTTGTATATCAAAAGATGTTTAAACACTGCTATATCTAAATAACAGGCCAAAATTAGCCAAGGACAGAGCTTTGAATTAGGGAGACGTTCCTTAGTTTTGAACTTACACAAATTCATTTATTCTGATCAGAATTTTGTTCATCATTTTTTTTTAATGTCTCAAACTCAAAATACCCTTTTTTAAATCAATCATGTTACATACATTAAATAGCATGAATAAGTATAGCAGAAATCCTGCTTATAATATTTTTTTTTACCTCTGAGGGATGCAAATTACCAAGGGCCCAGTAGCCCGGGCCCCCAAAAGGTTAACCTGGGCTTAGCCTAGCTCCTGGTCAAGTTAAAACGTTTGATTCAGAAGAATTTTTTACTCAATATACATGTATATACCTGGGTATATATACCTGTTTAATGTTTTATTTAAATGAATACTGAATAGTTAAAATTATATCTCTTTTTGCACTTACTAAATTATATCCTTTTTTGCACTTACTAAACAATGGGACTCCATATGTGGCCAGAAAAAAATATTCAGCCGTTTCAAAGCCAGTGAAAGTTGAAAGTGTCTTTTTATCGAACCATTTCCCCAGCTAATTACCATTAAAAAGGGTATAACCATTTTTTTGAACTCAGGATTTTAGTCTTATTATTTTGTATTTTGGGTGTACTTTGGACTTGACAACTGGAGTCCATGTACTACATGCATCGGGACATGCATATTTGAATTCATATTAAAATATATATATATGTGTGAAATGGACTTTAGGGGATGACCATTTGATTCTGAGGGGGGGGAGGGGGGGATGGCTGGCAGATTTTGTGAATAAATATTCTGTCCCTGAAAAAGTAGGAAATAAGTAATCTGGCCTGCACATCCAAGAAAATAAATAATCTGACCTTAGATTTATTTATACGATAGGATATTATGTTATTGAAAATAAATATTCTGGCCCGCAAAATTTTGAAAATAAATAAGCTGGCTCGACCGAAACTGCCAGCCAGCTTGTGTAGTTGTCTTACCCAGCAGGGCAACTGCAGTATGCCTTGTTGATTACAAACGGGGTCTCTTTTGTTGCCAAGATCCACTGGTCATATACTCCAGTTTTCATGGATGGATAGCACTTTGATCGGACATAGCAATACTTCGAGTCATTGGAAATTATATTGGTCATTATATTATGAATAAAGTTTTCTTTATAAAAGCTATAGCCACGAATATATTGTCTGTAGCATCCCATTTTCTCAGCGTCATTTCCACGACTGTTCATTAAGTATGCCCCAACGTCTTTGTGTCCAACTTTGGGAATTAAATTGTCACTACTAGACCACCTTGTGTGGCATTCAGTAATTGAGGGGATAGATTAGTTTTTTCTCTTGTCACATTATCATCTTCATGATCAGAAATTGACGCGTTAACACAATGAATTATTTGGTTAAGGTTGAAAGTCCTCGTGGCAAGTTCTTGTTTATTTCCGCTCACTTTTCCATTGTGTTTTCGTAAAAAATCAACCAATTCAACTTTTTTGAGTGTCAAAAAATCTTCTATCGTAGTTATATCGTCTATATCGGCGATATTCATCAATCTGTCGTCCCTTTTTTCACATAACGATGCCTTTATTTCGTCTTGTTTACAATTTACCGGCGTTAAACTTAGAAGCCGAAAGTATGCATTACCTTCTGTAAAGAAAGATATCTCGTACGAAGAACGATAACTCCTGTCTAGCGCAAGTAGGGAATATCAGATAGAAACGATCATTCTTTGTGTTGTTAGTATATAAAGAGAAAATATCTATCGAGGTAAGACATGTAGTGAATAAATCATCTACTAGATTCTTCCCAAGGGAATTAACAAGGCTCGAAGGACAATGCACTGGTAAGATCATTTTTGGCCCACTAATTTCCTCAGTTTGTAAAATTTGTCAAAACTTCATTAACTGATCGTTTTCATATAGTAGAACGGTTGCATTTAATAGATTGGTGCTCATTTTGTAAAAATTACTACTTTGATCTTAGAAATAGTACAAAAAAATTAGCCCAAAAAGGCAAACATTTCAAAATTGTAGATTTTAGTTCATTTTTTGATTGGGTTTTGATTAAAACGATAGTGGCCAACCACGTGAACACTCGAAACAATTTTTTTTAATTTGTAAATTACCATATTACACAATATATATGAAGCTTCTCAGTGTACAAAAGGTTGGCCAATGTTACATATGCCAAAAACGCCTTAAAAATGTTATCTTAACAGCCTATTTCAGCGATTTCCTCTATTTATGCTATGTTTGGTTGGCTTATATGACCAAATCTGTTGAATAAATACCCAAAACCCAAAATGAATGCATTCAAGTAGACAGTACATAGTTCGAAAACCACCACAGATCTTTCTTAAGCTTTTCTTCAAATTTTGGGCCAAACAGTGTCCTTACCAAACCTACTGCTTTCGAATTTTAGAAAATAAGGATTTTCGAAAGACGAGTAGCGAGTAACAATTGCCAACAGGTCAAATTTACGAAATTTGGTAATTAAATATAATTGCTTTGTTAAGCAATCATCACTCTAGAATCATTCTTAAGTATTAAAATTACAAAATTGAAATTTTGATTTAAGGGAATTACCGGACAAAAAGGTAGAAAAACATGTAATATTTCCTTTATTCGTTTAGAACTATTAATTTTGCAATATAATCAAATAAAAAGGATATTTCCAAATAGCTGAATGTCGAAGGCTTTTGTCGAAATTTTTACCATGAAGTATGGTGGCCATTAAATGAACAGGTCTGAAAAAGACAAACGATCATTGACAGATGTATGTTTTTGCAATATCTCTGAGAAGACGATTTCTTGAATTACATTTTCCTTCAGATTATTTCACAATTTTGTCGAAAAGAAGGGTCGTCTCTTATAATAATTCTTACTCAAATTTAAAATGACACCTACATACGGATCATTTGATTTGAAAGAGGGTTGCTATGATTTTCACCCGTACGGAATTTGTTTTGCTTTCCCTTGCATTGATTTTTCCCTTTAAATTATTATTGGAAAATGTGTTCAGTCAGGCTTTTTTCAATGTAAATGAGGGTCAGATTAAAGTTTTTTTTTAACCCAGATGCTGCTCGAGAAACTTAAGCAAAACTCGAGGCAAGCAGTTTTTTTTTTTAAGAAATCCCAGACCCCACAGTGAAAATCAAATGGTCCGTGCCTTCTGAACATTGTGAGAACATACTTGATTCAAGAATGTTCTCAGAAAATTATTTTTCATAACAGAGCAAAAGCGGATGGTTTCATATATTTAAAATATAATTCGATACTAAGACAAAACGAAAGACCGTTATTTATACCAGTTGAAAAAGGGTATTCGGCTCCGGTCTGTTACAGTCTTATGTGTCTATGTATTTGGTAAAATAAAGTCGATTGAAAACAACAACCAATTCAATTTGTTAAGTTTTTTTGTAAAATCATATGAAAAAAGAGTATCACGTTCAAACACTGACAAAAATATTGTTCCAGATTACATAAAGAATAAATATCTTTTTGTTACAACTTCGAATTCTGTAATCTCATCTACGGGAATATGCCTCTGATTTGTTCTTAACGATATTCGTGCAGGTATGTTTCAAATAAACAATACAACGTACATATGGTGTATTGTTCATGGTCTATGGATTATAGTTTATCATTCATAGTGTGTGATGTATGGTTCATGGTGCATTATCATAAACGATTATACAATATACCATGGACCACTTAAACATACTTAAACATAAACCGTGAACGGATATGGAGTGTTGCGCATCAACTTGAAACTTAACGAATCCACAACTTAACGCTGTAAATACTGTTCTTCAACACCATTACAACATAAAATAAATATATATTTACGTTTACGTTTCAAACTCTGTAATAGGGTAGATGCAATGATTGATTTATCGAACATTTATTTCACAGAAATATGTGAGTTTATTTTTAAATAATTGAAAGTTCAAGAATAACAAAATAAAAAAAAATGAAATGAATGAACGGAAAAAAAATATTTCTCCGAATTGTTGTAGTCAGAGCATCCAACACATTTTTTTGGATAAAATATTCACCGAAATTTACCAGTTTTATGCCCAAACGATCAGAACTGTTTATTGGCCTAAACTTGAAGTAGGTATGATATAGCAAGCCAAAGGCTATAATCAAACTTTTTTCTTGCCCTATTAAGCATGCGAAGTCATGGGTACTATCACAACAATGTGAAAAATGCAACTGTGGTCTTTTTCAGAGGTCGAATCTGTAGAACGAAATTGTTCGGCAAGTGTCCTGGTCTAGGATAATGTATCTGTCTTCTGATGTCAACCTCGATAAAGGGGTTTACTCAGAAATTTAGGGCTTTTTCAATTCTTAATTTTTTGGGTTAATATTTCAATATAACAAATTGATATTATTTTTATTTGTATTCCCATGATCGTCTCCTACATTAGTTAACTGATTTTTCCTTATCTCCATGACATTTCCTGTTTCGCAACATAGATTTTTATCATAGCAGTATTCAACATCCTATATCCTAAGCTCATTTCCATGTTATCATAAGACTTGAATAATGTAATCTTATTTTCTTGTGCATGAATTACCCACCTTTTGAAAATGATTAGCCCAAATCACAAGTCATGCCAAGTTATAAGCTGAAAACAAAGGATAGTGATAACTCAGGAAGAATATGAAGTAAAAGCACATGCTACAATATATCTACCAATACATGAAAAACCAAGAAATGGAAAAACGCTTTTATTGTTGCTCTTCATACTTCACCATGAGACTTCTTTCAATGAGCTCTTTTCAATATCATAAGAAGGGCCCTAGCACCGGTTTCAGTGAAATTCATTCTTCATTTTCGAACATCGAGACAAAAAGAAGACAATCAGGACATTAAAAATGGTCAGAAGATGATTTGGAAATAACAAAAAAAAAGGAATTCCATAATTTGAAATGATGATTATGTATCTATATGACACATTATCTCAAGTAACTGTAGAGACCATCCATCATTTTATTTTCAAAACACAACTAAGTAGGAGAAGTCCACATAATATTGGTTGTAAAGACAAGACGACTCAATATTACGTACATTGTTATGTAAAAACTAAAACTAAGTCCTCAGTTGCAAGATCATTAAATTTTACCGGTCAACAAACTCCTTATACGGACCAGAGACTGGAACTGTCAATACGGAATTTTCGAGTAAACAGATACGATATTATTTTTTATATTAAAACTTCCCGGTGGAGGTTAATCCATATAATGAGCGAATGGAAGAAATCAACAGATTCTGTCTGGTACCTGTTTTCCCTCCTGTTTACACCATAAAACACAGAAGAGTTCCTATCTCGAATATCCCGTATTACGATTATGTTCATTTCTATCAACGAAGCAGACGTGTTGAGGTTTGAAATAAACATCAGGTAGTGAAACATTTTATTGGTAATTTGTACGAGTTTTGTTTGATCTCGTGAGGCGAATATTTTCAGTATTTGCTACTTTCCGAATACGAAAAAATTTTGGCAAAAAGAATGTTATGCCATAGCTACATTGTCAACCAGCGCATCAATGTAAAGAAAAAAATATATATCTACAAAAACCGTTAGAATCGTACAAATTCTTTTACTTATCAACAATCAATTTACCAATTTCTTGAAAATTAATTTTCATTTCTTGAAATATTTTTTGTAATGAATGATTTAGTGAATTACCGATAAAAAGGATAAGTTTTAATTCGGATACTTCAAATATTGTCTCTTATAATAGACGCACCCACAAGTGGGCTCGTCCATTATTGTCGACAATATTTTTCGTATCCGAAACAAAACTTCCATTATTCTATATTTGTTGAAGGATGTTATAGAATATCGTAACAGTTGATGTTTACACACCTGATTCAGAGGAGGGGGTAGGTGTACTTACTTAAAACTGGGACATTTACTACAGAAATTACATTCTAAGTCGTCCATTTTTATCAGTTACAGCTGATCATCATTATTATTTCCAAAACTGTAAGCTCTACCCATGTGCTTTTCTTTTTTATATTCTAATTAGCCTGTGAATGAATTTAGCTTTGAAAAAATGCTTAAGGTCTACAATTAAGAGTTCTCAATGCAAGTTGCCAGGGATTTTTATTTTGAGTTTTCGAACAATTTGCATGTCATTCTGATGGCATTCTTAGTGCAATTCCAAGTCCTACAGACCAGATTTTTTTTTGATACTAAGAATGTGTTGTCATTTTTTGGAATGGCAAGTCAAATTGCATGAAATGGGGGTAATAACAAAATAAATAAACAGAATTGTCAAGAGCAGAAAACCAAAGAACAAAAATACAAAGTAGGAGCAAAATCACAGAAACATTTAAGATGCAATGATCCTGACCTTTTTTACGAGTCCTTGTAGAAATTCAGTCTAGAAGGAGTATAAGCTCAAGTCTGGAAATGGATGAGCATATTTTGCGCCCACTGACATATTAGCTTGCTGACGCAGACAAATTTTCTCTAAATGTGACAAAATATTATCACTAGGAAGATCAATAGGCCATGGGCTGAAATCAAATTCCGTGCAACCCCCTCCCCCCCACTTCCCATCTACTAGACCGATTTTTTTTCAGTCCTCCTATATCCCCTCTTCAAAATAAAACATGTTAACACGAACATTACCTGCACGAATAGACAGTATAGGGCCACATTATAGTACACCGCGAAAAATTCTTGTATTTTCGTTTTAACGTCAGTTTCACATTTTAAGCTCCATAATTATTTAATGATAAGTAATATGTACTGAAATTTGGTACCAAATTAAAGCTAAATTAATATCCTTTGCAATGAAATCAAGTTTTGGCACTTTACGCCATTTTTATGATCTGTGGATACAAAAAATGTACCCTACTCTGAAAATAATAGCGAAAATGACAATTTTAGCCTATCAATTCCTTTCAGATAAACAACCCTCGTCATTTGATATAGTTTTTATGCCTAACTTATCAGTTGTGATACAATGTTAGAAAATAAAACCATTAAAGACCATAAAATTTTGATTTTCGGTATCAAATTTTTGAAAAATGGGAATTTTCGGAATTTTCGATATTTTCACAATTTCGGCTTTCTGATTTCATGGTCGTAAAAGTCTGAATATATATTTAATAGTTGCCGATGTAGTAATGATTTATGATATGTTAGCAACAAATCGTGTGCAAACATTTTAGTTTCAGATGTATTGTAGGTTCAGAAATGTCGTAATTAGCACCCCCCCTAAAACTTCAGGGAAAATATGAAATATCCAGGCTCTAAATGATTAAAAATTAATGTTTTATAGGAATTCTATTGTGTATTTCACTAAAGCTGACATGCAGATGATCATTTAAGTAGATTTAAACTTTTTAAGAAGTATCTTATTGACTCTTCTGCTTGAAATTGTATGCAAAATGGGAATTTTCCGTTTTTCAGAATTTCTACTGTTTTGACTTTGAGATGCAAATACTTCATGAAATTAATATGCAACTTGAAAATGTTTATTAGATATCCTTTCATTATATCTAAGCCATTAGAAAATATGTTTTTAAACATTTTTGAATAACTACAGTCTCATAAATTACAAACATATAAACCCTTATTACAAATATTCAACACAATTTATTTCATTTTATTCAGCTTGAAAAGCTTAAACATTGTATAAAGGTCCAATAACATATTTCAAATACCAAATTACACAGAGACTCCCATATATACAAATAAGATCATGTGACTGTGTGGTTTATGGGCAGTTATACAACAATTAAACTTTTAATTTAAATTTATAATTTGTAAAATTCCGAAATGCTGAGAAATCCCTTTTGTCATGAAAATCGCCCAAAATATACAATTTTACCCACATTTTGGCATTAAAATAGCATATTGCGATATATAAAATGAATTTTTAAAGAAAGCAAAACATTAGTATGTTTTGTTCATATAAATGTACAGACATACATATTCTGGGGATTTTTAAGCATCAATTTCTTGGGTAAAATTTTCGGTATTTAGATTCACACTGAACACTCCTTGTTCTTCTAAACATTGTTTTTAGATAACTTATTTATCGGTTAGAACAATGAATTGTTATATCCGCATATAAATCCTCTAGATTTGCCACATATAAATATTTAAAAGTGAATTTTGGACAAATCTTAATTGCTGGAAATTCCCATTTTTCATCAATTCTATACAAAATATTGAGTTTAAGCTGACGAGTGGGACTTAAAATGACAAAATTTTGATAGAAATTATGCAACATTGTTATATTCAATGCACATTTTGTGTGTTTTGGATATGTTTATGCGAATATAGTAAAAAAAATACTATTATAGGGAAAATTTGTTGGGATAGGGGTAAGTTTTTCGGTATTTAGAGTCACATTAAACACTCCTTGGTTTTAAGACAACTTATGTATCGCTTAGAACAATTAAATGGCATATTTGCAGATGAATCCCCCAGAATTGACATATATTACGATTTGACAATGAAGTTTGGAGAAATCTGAGATGTTGAAAATTCCCATTTTTCATCAGTTTGGGCCAAATATTGAGTTTAAGTCAACAAATGGCTGTTAAAATACCAAATCATGATGTAATTCATGCAACATTGTCATACACAACACACGTGTTCTGGTTATTTTTGTGCGAACATAGACAAAAAATTGACAATTTCGAGGAAAATTTAGGTTAGGGGTGAGATTCTCTGTATTCAGAGCCACATTAAACAACCCTTGATATTCTAAACACTGTTTTAAGACAACTCATGTATTGCTGAGAACAATTAATTGGCATATATGCAGATATATCATCCAGATTTACCATATCTGACGGGTTAAAAGTGAACTTTGGCCAAATCTGAAATGTTGAAAAATCCCTTTTTTCATCAATTTCGGGCACAATATTAAGTTTAAGTCAACAAATGGTTGTTACATTACCAAATCGTGGTGTTATTCATGCCACATTGTCATATTCAACACACATTTTGCGTGTTTGAGTTAATTTGTTGCGAACATAGACAAAAAACTGACAATTTTAAGGAAAATTTGTTTGGGTAGGAGTAAGATTTTTGGCATTTTGAGTCATATCAAACACTTCTTGTTTTCTTAACAATGCTTTCAGACAACTAATGTATCGCTTAGAACAATAAATTGGCAAATCTGCAAATATATCCTCCAGATTTGGCATATATAACGATTTAACAGTGAAATTTGGGCAAATCTGAAATGTTGAAAATTCCCATTTTTCATCAATTTNCACACACTTATAATCCCCACCCATATTTTTCAGTCCTTCTATATCCCTTCTTCAAAATTAAACATGTTAACATGAGCATTACCTGCACGAAATATTGGAACAGGCCCTTTTTTAAACCCACCCAACGAAATTTTAGAAAATTTCGTTATTGATCAAAGTTTTTTTTTTGTTTTATTTTCAATTGCTTCAAATTGCGGATTGGTACCTCTCATTTATGAAAAAATGGTATAGAATGATAGCCTGTGGTATAAGCTTAACAAATATTCCACATAAGTACCAATTCTATACCCAATACGTTATAGAAATTGAAAAACCTTTCCCCTACCCCTTCGAAATGTTGACGTAAATTTTAAGATTTTTCACGAAATTGTGTAAGTTCAATGGTCCTTAGAAACGAGTATGTTTTTCATTTCATAATTCTTTGAATTGTTTTTAGTCTTTTAATGTCCTTTCTTACAAATTAAGCATGTAAACATAATGTTTATATGTTTTGAATGACCAAACTATCACTTTTAAAAAATGACTTAATACCGAAGTTACTGTGAATTTAAATTTTGCATATACGCATTTCGACAATTTATGTCTCTTCAGTGCAGATAAAATCTAAACGTTTGGAAGACCATAAACTCAAAGATATTTAAAAACTAATAGAGAACAAATAACCAATATGATCTACATTTTAAGCCAAAATCAGCTAAGGACAGAGCTTTGCATGAGGGAGATACTCCTTAGTTTTCAACAAAATTTACAAAGATTTAGATATTATAATGTCCCAAATAGAATCGGCTTTTGGGTCAGCACCGAAGTACTGACTACTTGGCTGGTGAATACCCTCGGGGACTAACGGTCCACCAGCAGTGGCATCGACCCAGTGGTAACAAATGACTAAATACCGAAGTTACTGTTTTAAATAGACAAATAAAACACATCTTTGAATATTTTCGTTTTCGACAAAGTTTTGTCCCTTTTTTGTCTCATTTTATCTATGAGTGGTTCAAATTCAAGATAAGATGGAATAAAATGGAAGTATATGGCAATTTTGAAGTATTATAATCTTCCTACATCCATAAAACTTACTCCTACCTAAAAAAATTTACTCTAAAATTGTCAATATTTTGTCTATATTCGCATTAAAATTACCAGAACACGCAAATTGTGTGTTGTATATGACAAGGTTGCATGAATTATATCTTGATTTTGTATTTCAGCAGCCATTTGTTGATTTAAAGTGGATATCTTGCCCGAAATTTATGAAAAATGGGCATTTTCTAAATTTCAGATTTTGTCAAAGTTCACTGTTAAAATCGTTATACATTCAAAATCTGGAGGACATATCTGCAGATATGCCATTTAATTGTTCTTGGGGATATACAAGTTGTCTCAAAACAAGGAGTGCTTAATGTAACTCTAAATTCCGAAAATCTTACCCCTACCCCAACAAATTTTCCCTAAAATTGTCAATTTTCCCTCTATGTTCGCATAAAAATAACCAGAACACGCAAAATGTGTGTTGTATATGACAAAGTTGCATGAATTACTTATTTTTTTTCCAATGCCATATGGTTTATTGGTTATCTCCCTTTAAATTCTGTGTTCAAATCTTCTTTGGTTAACTTTTCTCTCTTAAGCTTTAGAGAAATTCCCTTTTGTAGCTAACTTAAAACAATTATCTTTATTTATATTTAAGAGCAAAAACAGTGTTTTTGTACAAATTTTTACAATTTTTTGCAAAAATACTTTCTTAATCTTTACCTTATTATATGTTACAATTATTTTTCTATATAAGATATTTTGTCTTACTGAGATGATTTTGATCAGCCACTATATTACATGCTTGGCTGACACATATAAACAAGCAGTTTCTTGGCCTCATTTAAATAAAACCTTTAATGATCAAGTGATGACATTAACCTTGAGAACCAAAAATGGATTTGATCATTACATGGCATGTATGATGCTATGAGGTGCTGACTAAGTATTGTGACTTTGGTGCCAATATATCATCCAACATGGCCATCTATGGGGAACTTAATTTATTACTGGACTGTATGGAAAGAACATATAAAGATTTTTTTTTTCTGAAACAACTTTGCTAGTTAGAATAAAACTTAATCATAATGCATCTTAGATGGTCCCCTTCAAAACAGATGTCCCTCAAGTCTGCATCTTATGCAAATTGGCTACCAGTGGGAAACATAGTTTAATATTGGAGTACATTCAAAGATCTTCTTCTTTAAAACCATCTGGCCAATTGGATATAAACTTTGGCACAACACTTAATTCTCTTTGAAATTGTGTCCTGCAGATCCATCCCGTATCCTAGATGGCAGGCAATAGGGAAAATAGTTTGATCATATAACATAAATGTTAGTTTACATAGTTTGAAAATGAGACCCTTTACCATAGAAGTTATTTGAATTTATGTATTGACCATGGTCCAGGTGAGCGATGCAGGCTCTTGAGAGCCTCTTGTTTGAAAAATAATATGTAAAGTATTTTTTTTTCATTTTCTGTACGATATGTTTGCTTTTATAATTGTAAACGTCTCCGAACCATTTTGCAGGAATTTTGCAAAGCGAGACTTCATTATGTAATATTTTTGCATGACGACAGAAAGACTGATTTCAAATTGTCCTATCTCGCCTTAAATGCTTCTTGGTTGTAGTTTTCTGTAATTTGTATTTAGATTTTGGAAATACAGCCCTTGTGCAAAAACAAATTCTTTTACATTTTACTGTGTTTAATAATAGTTAATTCTTTTATTATCGTTGGTGCACAGTCGTGTATGGTGAATAAAAGGATATGGAGTAAATGCACATGAGACAAAGTCTCTACAAATATATGGTAAAAAACAAGCAAAGGAACAACGCTTTTATTGTTGTTCTTCATCTTGAAGTCACCACGAGGCCTTCAACAATGAGCTTTGCTCATACCTCATAGTAAGTTTTTCTTACTTTCTAGTTTATTAAGCAATGAAGTGCCATGTATTCTTACAGGTTTATATAATTTTTTAGAGGGCAATCGCCAATGTTTGTAAACAACATTTATTTTTGAGAGTTTATTGCGGTAAAACAATGGATAAAAGGAAACAAATATCATATGCACATTTATTATATTCACTGTTGAAAATATACAATCAGGGTACCATGAATATTAAACCATTCATTGTCATTTTTGAAAATTTATCCCCATGCAGTTGTAAGCGACAGGAAAAAAGATAACTTGCATTGGTTAGTATTGATGCATTTAATATATCAAGGTTCACTAAATCGGTGAAATGGCTTTAACTTTGTTCTATTTGACTAATGAGTCCAGGGTATATGGTTTGCGAAGGAGCTCATATTCCTTGATAACTTTCATGGGATTAAAATAAAAGCTGACACATTTAATTATCATGGTGCTTGTTGTTTATTTTTTAATGAATCACAATTTTTCCAGATGTTATGTCCCTTAATGTCTTAGTGAATTAAGTTCAATAAACAAGGCACATAGGGAATATAGTATTGGGAGCTAGAATTCTTCAACGCCTTTCTATGGAATGAAATGAAACATTACACGTTTAATAAATATGATATGAAGATGTGCATTTGGTACATGAAATAAATTATCATTCAAGAAAAGGGGGAGAAATATATTTAAATTTGCTACAAACTACATCCAGTTTTTACAAATGAACATTTATATAACAATGGATATAAATATATAAATCATATCAATTAATTGGCATTTATAATGTTAATGTATAAATCATGTACATTAATGGGCATTGATATATGAATCATGTGCAGTAATGGACATTATCTTAAAAATAACTAAATACCGAAGTTACTGTGAATATATTTTCTGCGTGTGCGCATTTCGACAACTTGTGTCTAGTCAGTGAAGATAGAATCTAAACTTTTGAAAGACCATAAACTCAAAGATGACCAAAACTGATAGACAACAAATAACCAATATAATATAAAATCATGTCGATTAATTGGCATTATCATGTCAAGTAATGAGCATTTATATATAAATCATGTAAAATAATGTGTATTGATGTCTAAACATGTACAGTAATGGGATATATATAAATAATGTGAATTAACGGACATTAATATATGTGTTTCATTAAGTAACAACATATAAACAGTAAATAAATTACAAAATACCGAAGTTACTGTTCATTTATTTTCTGCACATGCGTATTTCGAAAACTTATGTCTCATAAGCGCAGATCAAATTAAAATATTTTTGAAAGTTCATTTACCGAAAAACGTGTAAGAGCGGAAAAAGAACAAATAACCAAAAAGATCTTAAAAGAAAGGCCAAAATTCAGGTAAGGACAAAACAATGAAAGAGAGATATACTCCTTTGTTTTAAACAACAGATATTGCAATTTGCAATGAAATCGGTTTTCTGTCATGAAATATAATGGTTATGAGGTTGACTTAGATTTGATTTAATAACTTTTAGCTAAATACAAATGTATGTGTATTTGGCCATTACTTTTTTTCTGCATACATAATTACCATCATTATTTTAATGTCAATTTATCTAGTGAAAAGAGAAATAATTCAGTTATTTCATTGATGAATTAATGGTATTGTCATTATTTCATGTCATTAATTTTTATTTAAATGGTTTATTAAAAAAACATTAATTAAGTTCTGAAAAAGATGATGGTTAGTTTTAATTGATTAATTACATTTAATGGCATATTAATGGTATTTTAATGGATATATCATGGAATTATAATAATTTCTTCTGCAGTAGTGTTTAGGCAATAATGGATCAGCAGATATTTTCCTGGATGCTTTGTGTATTTCAATTTCCAAAACTGTTGGTCCAAATTTCGCCCGATCTGCAGGTGTGTCAATCCCGTTTTCTCCTTGTTTTCTCTTTCTATTATGCGATCAACTCGGGGAGGAATCTATAGTTGTATAAAAACATATTCAGTAGCTATTATGACTATTGCATTGTCCTCCGTTTTCGTCTGACAAGAAGGCAATCCTGGGGATTATGGCTCATGAATTTTAGAATTTTCCAGCCATTTAAGTAAATACGTCTCTGCACATCAAATTAAACTGAACAACTACAACTTTTTATAAAATCAAACGTAAATAGTAATCAACATTAACTACTCTAGTAGGTATTTTATTTGATTATGATCGCCAATGGCAATCAAATCTTAAAAGCAAAAGTGTTAAGAAGTGAAAATCAATCTTGCAGAAACGTTTTTTGACAAAATGTTTAACTGTCAAATGAAATCTATTGACAAACACAAATATTAAAACAAAGGTACCAAGGAAATATGTTCCATGAAATCACAAATCCACGAAAATAAATGATACAGTGTATCAAATTTCTTACAACATAATCAAAAAACGGAAAATTAATTTCCTGTATTGGTTTTATGCCGGATTTTTGTGAGATTTTGAGTGTTTGTGTTTTATAAGTTAGTTCAGAAATTTAGTGTCTAATACACACAATATCATAAATTCAGATATTGTATAAAACTTCTGCTAATATGTCCACAATTTATTCTGGAGTCGGATACGTCAGTCTCGAAACAAGCGCTTACCCAAACTTCTCTTTTACACTAATTTTCCAATTACAAAAACAGGATAACAGAAAACACCTACAATTGCCAAGAACTACAATCACATGCCACAATTTACAAGCAAACTGCACAAGAAAAACAATAATGAAAACAAGAGACAAACATAAATAACGATAGGAACTCGGGATAGCCGAACTTGGTACCGGCATTAGCAAAAGTCAGTGGTAGGGTTAAACCGGTTTATGGGTACCCAAACTCCCCTTTCTCTAAAACCCAATACAGGTAGACTACTAACTCAATGACCAATATCTTGAAACAGACAAAACGTAATTTTGAAAGAAGGGTCAAAGAGTACTCGCCGCTAAACTGCCCGCTAGCTCAAGGAATCTAGTCTGCTGGTAAAACACTGTCGCACTACGGAAGAAAAATCAAACTCAAAACTCCCCGAAGGATTTGGTAAAGAGTCTTCGTGTATTTCAGTAGACATCGGTATATAAAACAATTTTGATT
>MJUU01047802.1:21050-31341 GCA_002080025.1 Modiolus philippinarum | reverse complement strand
ATCTAGTCTGCTGGTAAAACACTGTCACGGAAGAAAAATCAAACTCAAAACTCCCCGAAGGATTTGGTAAAGAGTCTTCGTGTATTTCAGTAGACATCGGTATATAAAACAATTTTGATTACATAACATATTGCCAAAGGATATTTAACAAGAAAAGTTAAAAGATATTTAGAAATTTAATTAGCAGTTTGGTCTAAACAATTATTGTGCGGTTATGCGGATGTAAACTTGGATTCTATTGGCTGATTAACCACCTGCTAAATAACCATGTCCGCCCTACACATGACAATCAATAATAATGATAATGTAGTGTTTCACCTACATATAGACCAAAGTCATTCAATAGCGTACATATAAGAATTGTACATAAGGACAAAATTCACAAACATGCAGTAGGCATGGATAAATAAACATATCGTAATTAAAGTTTAACATAGTTTACTTCCACGTAATGTAAAACTAATTTCAGCCTGATATTTACATTAAAAAATTAAAATGTGAAATACGTCTATACTTGGAATAACATGTAAATTATATGAAATATTTTATTTGCATTCATTTTCAAAGGTTTTCGCTCTATGTATTACGAAAATGCCATGTAAACTTTATACAACATGAAAAATCAATACATCAATCAGCTGTGTATTGTCCAGAAGGTCGCTTGCCGTTCAACGATTTTCGACACTATCTAAATAATCATATAAGTTGGTTCAGTGCATGATAAGTTATGATATGACATTGATCAAAGGTGACAGTTGAATTTGATAACCTACAATTTATCAATGCCCAGAAACATTAATCCAAAATCAAAAGACGAATTAAATGATACATAAACCGGGATAATAAAATTAATGAACCATCTGTTAGCATTTTCATTTTCTTAAATATTTCCTCAAAATATCTATTAGTATTTAATATTTATAAATATAAATAATTGTCCGGTGAAATTAAAGTCCAATATGATTAAAATTATAATTTAAAACTGTTTTCTGGCATAACATTGGCAAGCAATCACTTAATTCAAGACACAAATATTTCAATATTTGAAATATTTTATTTTGATAATAAATTTGAATAGACAACATGTTTTAACGAAATATCAAGTGGTAATATTTGCCTCTTTGTTCCACTAAAAATGAAAGAAAAAACTGCGAAAGTCCTCTTGTTTGTCGGGTTCTAATTATCGTGGTTTTCGTGGTTCGCTAAAACAACGAAATTAAGTTACCAACGAAATGCATTTTCCACTAGAGATGTAATGCATAAAATTCAAAACCACGAATTTATGTACCAACGAAAAAGTAACATTTATGAAAACTACGAAAATTGATGTCCGCGAATAAAAGTACTTTATAGTAAAACCAACTACAGAAACTGGCTTTTGGAATGTGTATTTTTTTCCAATTACACACCCGAGGATCCAATAGTTTTTAGTGAAAAAAAGATAACTGTGTAAACAACGCAAACAGTAAATGGTGAATAAAATGATAAGTAAGTCACCAAATTTAAAAATCTTAATTTCACTTCATGAGGTTTTTTCGGTTGTGAATACAGCAACGACGATTTTGTATTCAAAACTATTTTTATGATATTGACCAGTCCTCTCGCTTGCTGTAATCTTCGTTCAGTACTTGTCAAAAAGTTTTTGCGCAAGGAATAACATTTATTATTCAAATACTTTTTAATAATGGTGCGTGCAGAAAATAAGTTATTTATTCTAATGATTTTTCTTTTCCTTAATTTATTTATATACGTTTTGTTTGTATCAACTCTCTGTTATATCAAATTCAAGCAATGTTGAATACTTTTGTTCAGAAACATCGCATGAACAAATCAGCCAGCTACCTGTTCAGTATATTCCCCTGTTTTAGTCTGAAAATCCACGTTAAGAAAAATTACAAGGATTGCTTCGTTTTTGAAATGTTATAGTCTCTAATAATTGGCCATTTTTCTTAAAAAAAATAAAAATGTTGTCTTAACTTACACGATCAAAGAATATTCAAATACTCCCTTATCATAATCAGACAGTATCAAAAATATCTACCTGTATCAAATTCAACATCGAACGACAATGTTTTGACAATATTATGGCTTTGACATCTAATACAACCTGGGCACACAGAAGCTATTGTTAGTCGTCATATAAGCGGGAGGTTGATGCATTTTTAAACCTTGTTTATTTATAAAATGCCCGTTCCAAATATGTTACGAAAGGATATGGAAAAATATCAAGTATCAAATATCCAAGTCGGGAATATGATGCTTGCCTAAAATGTTCTGTGTTGGGTTGTGTTTCCTTGATTCTGTCATATGTTATACGGATTTTCCTTACTGGTCTCTCCCTTTGATTGATTCTGACTTTTGTTGTCACTTTTATTTATTGAACGTGTCATGTGTTTCGGGATAACATGTATTTGAATGTTTTATGTACTTGAGTTTACGTTGTATATATCTACTAGTTTATTTTTTGAATTATGACCAATTATATATTTTCGTTGTTTATTAATTGAAACTATGTATTTTATTTCAAATGGTTTATGTATTGAAACTTTATGGATTATATTTATAATGATTTTTTTCTTCTCGGGTTGCCTTTGAAAATTATTGAAATAACTGCCTCTTGTTGCAGTCCTTGTACTGATCAAAGTGAAATAAAATCTTGGTAAATGTTAAAGTTTACACCTTTCCGCTGAACAATTATCATGTTATCGAAAGAAGGAATAAAAACCTAGGAGATCACTTCAATTTACAGATCAAATCTTAAATGTTCCTGTTGTTTTTTTTTTTTTGGTTTTTTTTTGGTATGCATGGTCATGTGTAATTATTCATATGTCAAAATGTTCATTCTTGTGCTCAATAAATACAGAAAGAGACAGTACTTCTCATTTGTGATTTTATTGACGTTTCGGATATATCATTTGTAGACATTCAAAATAAATGAATAAATTATATGTAAAAGGAAAAGAAATCCTCGTTGACTTTTTGTAACAGCATTTTGTATTCACACTTTCAATGTACATAGTTGGTACATCATTGCGATCTTTAACAGTATTGGTCAAGGTAGGAAAAAAATACGTGATTTTCATGTGGTTATTCCACCTTTAACGTAATTTCTTGACAGATGTGATCCATATTATAGACAATGGAATATAAATAACAACAAACATTTATATCTAATGAGTGTGGATCACACAAAGATAAGTGTGATGCATTTACACATAATGAAATTATAGCTTGTCTAATAAATGTAATATACACACTAATAAATGTAAATATTTTCATGAAATATCTACAAAAGGTCTTAAATTAGTCGCTAATTATCAATTCACAAAGAATCTTCGTCAGGCGAGGCTGAACATTTAAAAATTTAAAATATCTGAAAAATATTTTTGTTGGTATGAGTGCATCGTTCATTTGATGTAAAACATATTAACCACAAATATTTTTTAATGTATAACAATAATAGATGTATTATCTACTGAGAAACGTATATATATATTTATGAGAAATAAAGTGTAGTTTCACTTTAAACAACGATGTTTTAAAAAAGACTACAGCAAGAGAAATAAATATAGATTACACCACAAGATCCCGTTCATTACCATATTTTATCCACTAGAGATAGTTAAATTTCAAAATTTTAATTGCGAGGCTTGCCGAGCATTTTAAAATTTTCAAATTCAACTATCGAGAGTGGATAAAATATGGTAATAATCGGGATAAAGTGGTGTAATCTTTTTCTCTAATGATCAATGATAAACACCGAGAATTGTATTCCGAATAGATTTGGCGGGAAGTAGCACGGGGCTTTATTCAACATACGTTGAATAAAGAAAATTAATCTAACGGGTCAAAACCGGTTTAAACTTGACATATCATTAGAGAACTGCAAATAGCTTTGAAATGATTCATTCTAAGGTAAGAGATGACTGTATTTTATTTCAAAATTTGTGAGACCTCATTTTGGAATTTGATGGTCGCAAATAAAGATTACAGAGAACGCAAGTATACGAATATTCGCTACTATCAAATTCCAAATTGATGATAACAAATCTTCAAATACAGTGATCTTCCTTTGAATGTAGTAATATCAGTGTCACATTTACGATGGTAACATGAAAGTAAGAACAGGTGACCTAGTTACGATATCTTCTCATGGCAAATGACATCGCGTTGTGTGGCAAACAAAATTTTATTGTTTTCGTCTTAATTTACAAGTTATGTCATCTTAAGAACAGTTATTTGTAAGGTCAATGCAAGTGTTTATAATTCGCAATTCATGAACCTCCATTAGATTTCATAATATTCTAAAGGTTAATAGAGGTAGGTATGACTTTATTCACCGGTGCCATGGTAACCATTTTAGAGTTTTACCTCCCCCTTTCCGGCCTTTGGTGACTAAATAATGTTAAAAATAACATATCGAGATTTGATATCCAGCGAAATACAATTCTTTTGAGTTTTTCAAACTATTTCTCTTATGATTTTCATAAATAAATGCAGTGAATGTTTGGTGCCGAACTGCTGTTCTGTGTTTGCTTGTTTGTGACGTCGCTGTTTTTGTTTTTGTTTTGAATCCAATGGAAACGTCGAAAAATGATAACACACATTGTGTGATGTGCTATTACTTGTAGCTCAAACAATATTCACGTGAAAGTGATTTAGTTCATCTCTAACTCCAACTTCAAAGTCTCGTTGTGTACGACAAATAACTATTGGTGCAAGGAATGGGAAATGAGGTTGAATCATAAGAGAATACAAATGACTAATTACCGAAGTTACTGTGAATTTAAATTCTGCATATGCGCATTTCGACAACTTTTGTCTCTTTAGTGCAGATAAAATCTAAACGTTTGGAAGACCATAAACTCAAAGATGTTTTAAAACTGATAGAGAACGAATAACCAATATGATCAAAATGTAAAGCCAAAATAAGCTAAGAACACAGCTTTGCATGAGGGAGATACTCCTTAGTTTTCAACAAAATTTACAAAAATTAAAAATTGAATGAGAATCGACATTTATACATGTATATCTGAGCAAACAACATTGATAATTAAAAACATTAACAAAATCACGCTTGTTGACAATAAATATTTGTTTTGTATAGAAACATAATATTTCGCTAACAAAAGCACCAAAAAGTAAGCGTGCAAAAAATTTCCATATTGCACTAGTGCAGTATGGCTTAACTATTGTCATAACGTTATTTACGACAAAAAATCTACACTTTTGAAGAGTTTTCGTGTTGCTATGCAATAAAAGGTTATTGCATGAAAATTAAATATATTATTCCTCTAAAAATATATATTGAACCTGCAAGCTCTAGTAATATAAAAATCTACTCGGGACATTATTCACAAATATTCATGCAATAAAACTTAATGCGTGGGTTATCAAAATATTTAAGAATTACTACAACAGATAATTTAATAAAACAGTTGATACATCGTTTCCTTGTTGTATGCTGTCAGTCCTTTGATTCCATAGCATTTCTCAGCAGACATTTAATGATTTTTCCAATGTTCTCAACTTCATCGTACGTATCCATTTCATTTATGATGTCTTTTGCAGACGACGAAATTTTTATTCCTGTCATTTTAGCCTAAAATATATAAATTTTACTCATTTTTATTTCTGAAGATGGTTACTCTTTTGCAGTGTATAATGTTAGTTTGGGTTTTTATGAGAGTTCATTATGTGAGTGCTAAAGTTTCAAATGTGTGCGATATTTCATGCCTTTTTGATGTCTTATCTCTTTATCTTACCGTTTTTTTTTCTTTCAATGTTTTTTGTTTATCTTTCACAATCAACTTTCTTTTATTCATTACCGTCATTTTCTAACATTGTGTAGTTTTATCAAATTTTAAACTACGTATAGATAACTTCTTTAGGAAATGACATACTTCACTAAATTAAACATAACGGTTATTTGAAAAGAAAATTTCCTCAGCGGTCATCAGTACAGCTTGATCTCTCACTAGCAATTTCTGTTAAATTGCTTCCAGACCCTACCGGATTGGAAGTTGAGGTTTTGCGCACCATAAAAGCGGTTCAATCCACCATTGCTTTAGAACTGAAATGCCTAAACAAAGTCAGAACCATTGCGGTCGACTTTTTTCCATTGGTTTTCAACATGTTTTGTCATTTTGCTTCTTGGATTTGGGCTGTTCGGTAATTTTTGTTATTACCCTCATTGACTTTACAAAAGCCTATGTCAAGGTTAGCTGCTAAAATAAGAAAATACATAGGATTTCTCAGTTTGTTTATTAAGGATGGTCACTCCTCGGGTTTTTGAAATTTCCTTTGACTTTCGGAACTCTCTTACTTTATCCATCATGATGCAGTAGAAAATTTTGCACACTGGCCCCAACTTTTCTTTTCAAAATATGTTTTTAAACATCTTGAATAAAGTTTTGAGAAAATTTGATGAAGTTCTTGATATATCTTCATTTTATTTCAAAAGTCGGTTGCCTTAATGCAAGGTAGATGAAAAATCTAGAGGAGTTGGGATTCCCGCCAAAATTTCGGGCATGTTAATCTCGAAAATGGGCACACTGACCTATCAAAATTTTTTGCTTAAAATGATGTATGATCAAAGTTCTTATAAATAAAGATACTAATTTCAAAACCTTGAACTTGAGGAGTGACCATCCTTAAATGAAAAAAAAAACTTCTAGCGAAAAAAACTGATTATTGTTTAAGATTGCAGTTGGAGTTAACACATGTGTTATGTTCTCATGTTCATTTACTCCATATCCTTTCGTACAATAAATAAGTGATTAAAAATATGATCTGAACTCCTTTTTAAAGGTTTAACATAAAGCAAGATTTAACTTTGAGTGAATGTGGCAAATTAAATAGGATTTAATGACATTATATTAGAATGCTCATGCAGATGCATAATTTGGAATTAAGAAATAGATTTACTAGTGGATACGTTGAAAAATAATTCTGCATATAAATGGATACACCAAAATCACTACAAAATTCTGATATAATTGCTTGTAATCGATGACAAAAACCGTCTTAAGTTCAGAAAAAATACCAAAATGTGAACAGTCTTCACTTACACTTTAAAACATTGATTTTTTTTTAAAAACCATTCATTGAATTAATAAAAAAAAGTTTAAAAGGTGGTAGACTTCGTTGTTTTTGTTTGTCTTTTGTATTTTATTGTGCAGTTCCTATTTACTTTCTGGCATGTAGCTATGTTTTTTCGGCCATTGTAGGTGTTTCCTGTTATCTTTTTTATTCCATTCGATTCAAGCAATCACGAGGGTTGTACCACTCATGATGTGACTAAATCTAGAACATGCAAAACTTGTTTTTTAAGAGATCCTTATGACATCTCTGAGGATAAAAATAAAATATAAAAATTTATACATAAATAAATAGGATTAAACCTACATCGGGTCAAAATTCTGAAATGATAGGTTCTTGTATGCAGGGACATTTTATTGAAGAGGTAAGCAACACGATATAATCACACGATTTATCGCAGCTATCAAAGAAAATGCTCAGTATATTGCAAACCTTCAAAGTAAATAAAGACATATCGAAATTGCAAAGTTTCGCGTTTTACAAGATGTTTTTTTTTAAACATCTACTTTGTATCTGAACAAAATAGTTGATATTCTACAGCAAATTAAAAGCCTTAATCACAAAATTTGATATGTACACTTTAACTCATCGAAAAAAGTTATTTTTACAGATATCGGTAAAATAATTCTGATAAGCGTTATTTGAATCCTTTTGGAGTCTGATGAGCTATTTTTTTTTCTACGATAAAAACTGTAGGAGGAGTACATTCCAAAATGAATGTGCCCATTTTTAGCCGCTTGTTCTTCTGCATGTAATTATTAATTAATTGACAACTTTCTTATCTCTGTATTTAAATATCTCTGCTGCATGATATCAAAACGAAAATGTCAAACGAGTATAAAAAATTCTTCTGTTCTAAAGTTGCGCGCAGAATTTCTTACCAGAGTGAGAGATATCCCGATATCTCAGCTATGATCAAATTCAAGTATCTGTTTCTTTCTTTAAATGTAGAAAGAAACGTATGGAAATCTATTCTGTTTGAACGCTGTCGTCATTAGAATGTGCTCTACATTGTGACGTCACATGAGTTCTGACATTAAGTCATGGTAACGATTGTTGATTAGAAAAAAAATCAACACGTCTGGTTGGTCATTTACCTGTCAAAAATGAGATCGTGCTTTTTGTGAATTTCACCCCTTTGTTCCTTCGGTATTCTACTGCCGTTGTTTCATTGATTGTGCATGGGTCACCACCATATTCAAAAGAGGGCACCATATCTACTAGTTGCAAAACGCATTTTGCTACATGAAGAAAACTGCTTTCATGGTATTACATTTACCTTGGAATCAAATAAAATGCAGACATTTTCCATTGTTATATTTTCAGTGGAGGTTAGACTGTGCTTGTGATTTTCAACAACAACTTTGGTCAGCTCTAGAATCACATTGTATATCTCAACCGGTCGCAGTTTACGAGACTTTGTTAAGGCCCGCATAGTCAGATATTTACAGTCCACAAAATAGTTCCTTTCAGCTACAAGCTTTGTTTGGAAATCTATAATTGATAATATGTTAAATTCAGATTCCCCTGTTTCAGACAGGCTCAGGAAAAACGAGAGGTTCTGGAAAATCTGTATCGCTCACGTTGAATCGGGTGCTTAAATTTCTCCAATTACCAGCTGTACATAGGATTCATACCTATAGCTATCAGATGCACTTTTTGAATGAGGTTATTAATCGATCATCTAGGACCATCAACTGTCAGACACTAATTTTTAAAAGGCTTTAACAGTTTTGGGGAAGTAGAACTTTCAATGCATGTAAGAATAGTGTCCAATGTCAAGTGTGCTGCCATCTTGAATTTGCACTGTATAAAGAATCTCTAGAAAATTCTGTTACTGTTCCATCCTCATCTTTATACAAATTAGACGCAGTTATCCTTGATATTGGTCAACACAGATTACCGTAAAAGAGGATATTTTCTTGTGGTTTGAATTTCGCGATTTTGATTCTTAAACCTATTTGCGAGGTTTTATTTTCGCAATTGTCACCCTCTTTTCATTACGTGTGTAATAAAAACGAGGGGAAATTTTCGCGAATATGTGCCAATCGCGAAATTAGCGAAAATAAACCCCTGGCGAAAATTTCCCCTTTTACAGTATTCCAACCTGTTAAACATCCTGCAAATGTAGAAGAACACCGTTCGTTTCAAGAGTTTGGATTCTATCAATCTTGCCAATATACTGCATCATAAAAATGTAAAAAAAAAACAAAATATCTCCATATTTTAAGGACACATCAATTCCACACCAATCATCTCATATACCTATACTTCACCGATAGCATCTAAAATTTTCAACCATAAACGTGTATTGCAGAGCCTTACCACCGACGACCTCAAGTATAAACCACCCGATTTTTCATGTTTTAATTCACGTTACAGATATAGTCCCTGTGGTAACGTCATAAAGGGAGACTTGAACATCATCGAAAATCCGTCTCTCCGTGATATCCTTGCAAAGGGGCCCAAATTCCCTGAACCAAGATCCATCATCTGGGAGCAAAATTTTAAACTCCTTATGGATGCTGTAGAGGACTACGTCAGAAAATGGATTAAACGTGAACAAGATGAAGATCTTGATTCTCTTTCGGAGTGGATTCAGGCTGTGAGGTCCATGATTCTTAAAAGAATTAGTCAGCTACGAGGCTCAATGAGGACTAAAGCATCACAAATGCCCATACAAACAACGGTACATCGCTGGATCTGCAAAATGTTCCACAAAACCTCTTTCTTATTTTTTAAAAATACTGTGATACTAGCTTTTCAAGAAGTGGTGTAAATAAAATGTGGATATTAAAAAACTCTAAAGGTCTGCTTGACATGCTGAAATCTAGATCATTATTGCATTGCAACAGCATTAAAACATTGATTTCTCTACACTTTATACTACCATTCCTCATGAACAACTGAAATCTCGGCTGAAAGATATAATTCATAGATGTTTCTCCCGTAAGAACGGCGAACGAAGATATAAGTACATTGTCATAGGCAGAGAACAAGCATACTTTGTGAAATACGACTCAGAATCACAGAAAAAATACACAGAGGAAGAAGTGATAAAGATGTTAGAGTTTTTGATCGACAATATATTTGTCCACTTTGGAGGACCTGTTTTTCAACAGACCATTGGAATTCCAATTGGCACAAACTGTGCACTTCTTTTAGCCGATCTGTTTCTCCACTCTTATGA
>MJUU01047802.1:0-12006 GCA_002080025.1 Modiolus philippinarum | reverse complement strand
GGGGGGGGGGGGGGCTCGGCTTACCTTGCGATTTTTGGCAGAATTACTTCAGGAACAGATTGCGGCGTCGAATTGAATTTTAAAGTGAGAAAATGCTCGTATCCTCTAAGTAGCCACAAGCTTATCAAAGAATTTGCTAATTCATTAGTCACAATATTAGTGTGCTCATTTTCTGAAACTGGTCAAAAACATTGAATTGATTAGTGTAGAAAATGTGCTTCACCACTTCTCTGTCACAATGTTAAATTTTTACTTTGTTATTTGATGTTTAACAAAAAATATTTGATCCTTCCATGAAATCATGTAACACTTTCCCTTGTTAGCCAGTTTACTGATTTATTCTTGTATAGTTCTGCAGTCGATAAAGTAAGGATAAAAATTGACAAAAAGAGGCTATCAAGAGCCTGTATCACTCACCTGGACCATGGCTGACGTAGATGAAAGGCATTTCCAATGAGGTCAAATGTTGAAATTTCTTCACTGCAGGGTTCAGTTTGGGTTAGCTGAAGACATGCAAAACTCAAATTCGAAAGGGGGGGGGGGGGGCAGTAACAGGTTTTTTGAGATCAAGTTTAGGTCCAATTGGATAAGTGGTTTCAGGGACAGAATTCTTTTAATGAAACCTAATATCAATAATCTTAATGCTGGCAGCCATTTTGGATGAGGTGTGGTCCTCCTGGATCCCTTTATTGGAAGGTATCATCAAGGTATCATTGTGTTCTTTTTGCACAAGGTGTTTCAGAAAGGATCACTAAATGTGTTTGAATGTACATTCAATTTCGATTCATTTTTGATCACCTTGCAAAAATAATTTGGGCAGGGGTTTCCCTTACAATCTAGGTAATAATTATTGCTGAAATCAAAACATCACCAGCCCTTTTAAAAAAAAATTGGGCAGCGGTTCTCCTTATTGACTAGCATTTACATATTTTTGAAAACAAAAGGTAAAATTTAAAAGATTTTTTTTCTAAAATTAAACCATTCGGAGTCCCCCCTTTAAAAATGGCTTGGGTTCCTCTTCTAATCTAGTTTATACATTTTGCTGAAATCATAAACGAAATATCTAGCAACATTTTTTCATTAAAATTTCAGTTTTCTGGTCTTGTTTCCATGGCAACTGAGAGATCCCCCATCAATTACAACCAAGATCAGACCCCAATTCAAATAAAAATTTTGACAGGGGTATTCTTTAAAAATCCATAGGGTCCAATGTTAAAAATGTGTTCCCTGCTGGCAACCATCTTGGATGAGGTATTTGAAAGCGACCATCTAAGGACCATTATGACTAGGTATGGTTCTAATTTGACCAGCAGTTTTTGAGAAGATCATTGAAATTTTTTTTCCATAGGGTCCATTGTTAAAGCTATGTTCCTGCTGGCGGCCATCTTGGATGAGGTACGGACCTGCCTGATGTCTTTCTTTGATGAGACCATCTAAGGACCAGTGTGGCTAAGTTTAATTTTAATTGGACTAGAACTTTCTGAGTAGATCTTTGCATGTCTTTTCCAAAGGGTCCAATGTTAAAACTATCTTCCCCGCTGGCCGCCATCCTTGATGAGGTACGGACCTTCCCGATACAAGTGTTAAAGAGGACTACCCAAGGACTATTATGACCTAGTTTGGTTTCAATTGTCCAAGTGGTTGCAGAGGAGAAGATCTTTGAATGAAAAGTTCACGAAGAACGGACGACGGACGCCGAACGCCAAGTGATGGCAAAAGCTCCACCTACCCCAAGAATTAAACAAGATAGGAAGTACCCAATCTGGATTATACAGATTTAGAGTGTCTTGCATGAAAGCTCAGATAAGTATTCGAATAAACTAAGAAGTATGTCTTCAACGGAAAACATGCATCGCCTGCGTAATAAGACAAAAATTATGTTAGGTTCCGTCAAAGAGGAAGTGGGCATGCCAGAGATTCAAAACTCTATTACACGGTATATGTTCCCATACTGATATTCCATGCTAAATTACAGAAGGCTTGGATGTGTGGTTTCTTAGTCAAATGTGACATATTTTTTGTGACGCCTATGGGCAAAAATATTCTAAGTTTCGTCATATAGGGAGTGGGCATGCGAAAGATCCCGAAATATGTTACACGGTATAGATCCCAATACTTATACTCCTTGCCAAATTGCAAAAGGCTCAGATAAATGGTTCCTGAGAAAAATGTAATTGCAGAAATTTTTGTGACGCCGACGCAAACGAGACCGCCGATGACGACAACGCCGACGACGACACCGACGCAAGACGACGGATAGTCATCCCTATATATACGCAGGCGATAAAACAACGAAGGTACCTTGTGGTCAGATTAACTGACAGGAAGACAGACGTACTTAACCGAAATCCTGGTGTGCGGGGGTTTAATGAAAAAAACATTGTATAGACTTTATTATTTTTATCTGTTTGACGTCGGATTTTTACTGCAGTAAAATATATTTGAGGAGATAAATGTTGAAGAATGTTTCCGTTGTTTTTCTTATTTTAACTTATCAAACAAAACTTAAAAAAAATGAATCATTTGTATTTATATTTCAAAGTGTGTTGCAACTAATTGATACAATGGTATAAGAATCAATCGATAAAGTTCGTAATTCTTCAAATTCCAATATTATCCATTTCCCTACCATGGACAGTAATATTCCAGTTTCTCTTGTTTACGTAGTGTATACTTCACAGTTGATTCGTTACGCGAGAGCTAGCACAACCTATACAGTCTTTTTCAATAGACATAGTAATATCCGTGACAGCGTAATTAACCAAGGCTTCAAAAAATTCCGTCTCATACGAGTATTTAAAAAGGTTTTTAATAGATATCGGTCCCTTACGGAAAAAATTGAAGTTTCGTCCCGAACTCTGATTCTGAGGTTCTATTTACTTAGTACTGGAAGGATCATTTCTTTTTATTGTCTTCGACCTTTGAATAGCAATTGTTTTTGAGTTGCTACCTGACACTGCCACTATTTAAGCAGGTGAGAAGTGAACCGTCATTCTAAAACGAACAATCCAAGGACAATTGCAACGTTTGAAAAACAAAGAAACAAAGAAATAAAATGATCAAGGCGTGTCCCAGAAAATTAAATGAAGACACACATATAAACAAAAATGAGCAACACGGACCCAATAAAAACCATGAGTGAGATCAGGTGCACCGGTAGAGTAAGCATCTCCTACTTCTTATCAGACACCCGTCGTGTTGAACATGTGAACTCCGGTAAAGGAAAAACAAACTTTAGTGGCAAAGAGAATGATCTGTTGTCATATGGGAAACAGATGTAAACTCCATTTGCCGATGATTTGGAATGTTGCTACAAAGAAAAGGGAAGTTGACTATTTGAAAAGTGAAGTCATCGCGTTTGTCATAAAGCCTAGTATGTAGTGTATCTCTGTTGTCAATTTCAAGATGTAGGTCAAGGGACGAGGCTGATGTAGAAGTGTATGTAGTATCCTTAATTTCGAGCTCTTTTTGATAAATAATATGAAGAAAATCACCAAAGCGAGGATTGTTTATTGATAAAATATCATCTATATAACGGAAGCTAAAATAAAAGGAGTGGGCTAGTTTGAAGAAGTCCTGCAATGAATTCAGCATCACATGAGTGGAGAAAAAGATCGGCTAAAAGAGATGCACAGTTTGTGCCTATTGGGATTCCAATAGTCTGTTGAAAAACAAGTCCTCCAAACTGGACACATATATTAACGATCAGAACCATTTTAATCACTTCTTCCTCTGTATATTTTTTCTGACTCGTATTTCACAAAGTGTGCATGTTCTCTTCCTATAACAATGTACCTATATCTTTGTTCGCCGTTCTTGCGGGAGAAACATCCATGAATTAAATATTCAGCCGTGATTTCAGTTATTCATGAGGGATTGTAGTAGAAAGCCTGGAGAAGTCAAAAGTTTTCCTGCTGTTACAGTGTACCTGGCTTGCCATAACACCGGTTTAGCCCTAAATTTCTTTTGAAACTCATTTACCATTGTAAGATTGTAAGATTACTTTGCCAGTTAAATATACGTCTGTTGACAATCCCGCACCCATGACCACAAAAGACATGGATGTAGTGTTGTTAAACAATTAGCACAGAATTCCGCTGATAGGGGCCGTCATGAACTCGCTATGGGGTATGAGCAAAATTCATTGTTGATGGTGTTTTCACAATGAAGAACGGTAATAAAAGTGTTGTACCTTTGCTTCTTTTTTACCATGTATTTGTAGAGACTTTTAAATACTGTCTTTTTTCTGGATCTAACTATCATTATTGACTCTGATAAAATAAAAACTAAAATACATGAAAAAGGGATGATTTTGATTTCACTATCACCAATTTCCCTTTCCTTGACGGCGACATTCCTCAAGCTCTATTCTGCGGGGTGTATATTTCTCAACTAGTACGATTAGCACTCGTTTTTTCTAATCTAGACAATATCAAAGAACGCAACCTTACTATCAAAGCCAAACTTTTACAACTGGGTTACAGCATTCATAAGTTGTTGAATATTTTTACGAAGATGTAGTATAGATATGAACATTTTATATCTAAATATGGCGTTACTCGCAAACAGCTTATTACTATGGGGCATTTCTAATCCTCTTTTTACGAAAATGCTGTTAAAAATGCCAAAAACTGATTAAAGATTCAGAAAAAAATGGAACGTAATCTACATTCTCTAAGTTATCAGGGAAGATCGACAAGATACTCTGCTTGCATCCGTAAAATAAGCTTTGAGATCTAGTGAATTGAAAATTTCACATACATACTGTTCTCTCACTGATACTGCCGATGTCTTCTGAAATATATGATGATTCTTGACAAAATCCTTCGGGAAGTTTGAATTTTAATTTTCTTCCGTAGTGCCGCCGTGCGCGGTCCCGGCTGAAGAATAGGCCCGTAGCATCCTCTGAGCTTGGAGTATGAGCCATCCTAACAGAGGACCCCGAGGGAACCCCGGGATATAGAAATAGGACCCAGTATCTCCGGCTTGCGGGATGTGACCCCTCCTAAACGGAGGCTGACCCCGAGGGTCCCGGGATATAGAAATAGGACCCATTCCGTGGTTGTGCGGGATTGATAAATACACAACCCATCTTTCGGATGGGATGTAAACTCAGGTCCACGTGTTGGAAGAAATGCCACTCTTCCTGCACGTTAAAGAACCCTTGTAGCAAGCTCTTTTTGGGGTGGTCCGTAGGTGATCGGCTACAAGGCTAAATTCCCCGCCCTTGACGATTCCACCCTACTTTTCCAGTGGCAGTCAGAATTTCCCGTCCCATGGCCATTTCCATACCCCAAAGTGATTAATTATCAACAAACTTGTTCTCGTCTTGATATAGCTGAAATATTGCTGAGTAGACGTTAAACAATATTCAGTCAATCAATCAATCTTCCGTAGTGCGACAATGTTTTACAAGCAGACTAGGCTCCTTGAGCTAGCCGGCAGTTCAGCGGCAGGCATCCCTTGACCCATCTTTCCAAATAACGTATTGTCATTTTCTATCCTTTCAAGATTGTGGCCATGGAGTTAGTAATCTGCTTGTTTTAGGTTTTATTCGTATGTTTATTATACCCTAGAGAAACAGAACAGATAAAGGGGAGATTTGGGTATCCACAAACCGGTTTAACCCTACCGCTGGCTTTTGCTAGTGCCAGTACCAAGTCCGGCTGTCCCGAGTTCCTATCGTTGTTTACAATTGTCCTTTGTCTTTTTGTGATTTCCTGTGTAGTTCCCTGGCAGATTGTGAAATATCACTGAATTTTTTAGCCATTGTATACGTTTCCTGTTATCCGCTTTAAATTTTGATGAAACTAAGGGGTATTCCCTCATGCAAAGCTCTGTCTATAGCAGATTTTGGCTTTCTATTTAGATCATATTTGGTAATTTGTTCTCTATCAGTTTTTAAACATTTCTGACTTGATGGTCTTCCAAACGTTTAGATTTTATCTGCACTAAAGAGACATAAGTTGTCGAAATGTGGAAATGCAGAATCAAAATTCAGAGTAACTTTGGTATTTAGTTATTAATTACAATTGTCTCAAGTGCATTTGCTCAATATCATTTCTTTTACCAAGTCAGGACCAGTCGACAATTTTTCCAGTGGTTTTCACCTGATTTGTTATTTTGTCTCATGGACCACGGGTCTTGACAGTATACCCCCCTTTGCTAAATCCTTATTTCTTATTATCCTTTTTATGCGTATTGTTTTTGTTTTTGTCGGTAAGAATATATTAGCCTTATTTATTTCAGATATCTTACTTGAAAATTGATGCAATTTAACAAAATATATATGTTCTTACCAAGTAGTCCGATCGGGAACCAACAGAAGAAGTCTGTTAACACAACCAAAAACAGCTTTCGTGCCAGTCGCATGTCATTTCGGGTCTTAGTTGGTAGTATGCGGTGACTGCTAGAGGCCTGTCTGAATATCAAAAACTGGCCATAAGCTATAACACTAAATGCCAACATGTTATAGAACACGAATATAGAAGTCGAGTATTCCCATCCATCTGATTTGTTACTAGTAAAAGGGAGTGCCAAGCATACAGAAACTTTAGTGTAAAAACTCGGTGAGAAATAATTTGGTATGATGAAAGGAATTAAAGCAATCAATGTAACAATTGCCCAAACTGCACCGACAATCAACAGTGCCTTTCTCATTGTAATTTTCCAATCTCCAAACGGAAATGTAACAGCTAGATATCTATCAACAGTAATAAGTAAAAGAAAGTTGACCGATCCTTCACTTGATATAGCTGCCAAAACACCTGCAGTATTACATGCGCCACTTGAACGCCATGATCTGTCACTTAATACATATGTTCCACTGTAATGCAGATCTGCAATTGCAATTATGCTTAAATAAATACCAGTTAATAAATCTGATATACTCAGATTGAATACGAAAAAGTCATGTGTCTGTGTTGTAAGGACTTTTCTGTCATATATTAATCGGTACGAAATAACTGCTGTATTACCTAATAGTGCAGCTATTTTAACGACCCACAAGCATATACGTAACGAAGTATATCTGATCAGGTCGTAACAGGAAGAAAAGGCATCCTGTTTTGGTGAACAATCCGCCTGCCTGACGGTATTTGGTTTTAAGCAACAAAATACGTACGAATCTGTCATCATACGCTGTAAGTTGGCTAGACCTGAAAATAGTCCTGTCGAAAACTGTCGTAAGTCATTATGTCTGATATCAATAACTTCGAGACTGTCCAAACCTTCAAATGTACCCGTTTCTATCGCAATCAAGCTATTATAACTAATGTTAAGTGTATGAGCTTTTTTCAATCCATAAAAGGTACCTGACTTTAGTTGCCCGATATTTGTTCCAATAATATTTAAAGCTTCTAACCTATGCAAAAACTGAAAAGCACCGGGTTCGAGCAATCCTAATAAGTAATTCCCTGTCAGACGCAAAGTTGTAAGTTTTGACAGTCCTTCAAACGTATTTGCATATAAAATTTCAATATTATTAAAACTGATGTCTAAAAGAATCAAATTGTGATGATGTATGAAGGAACCAGGGGGCACAGTCTTGATGTTACAGTATGTTAATATCAGTTCAACTACATACGGGAAATATCCTGATGTAATTGTGTTGTTTGAGTATCTTGAATGCGAAGTTTTTATTTTACGTGCTTCTACTGATATCAAGGGAAACACGACATTAATCATATCATGTTTACAAAAGTAAGCTAATCCATCACAAGTACAATAGCGTGGACATGTGATATTACAGCCACTTTCATCGTCTCCATAACGACAATGCAAAATGCCGTCACAAACTTCACTTTCCAATAGGCATGTGGTCGAATTTTGACATCTGTATAACCCCGGACAAGTAAATTTTTCTGAAATATATAATTATAATAACATATCATGATATAATAAGATTTACAAAATGTATACATGTGCCTAAAACTGTAGAAACAATGTCTGGATTTGATCACAGGTATTTGCATTGCTTTTTTGTATTAAATTCCATGTTTTGTTTTAATCAAAGATTTGATCTTTGCATAAACAACTTAGAAAAAGAAAAAAAAAATACGTTAGATTTTTCGGATTTTTCTTGATTACGAATGCAGCAAAAATTACACTCACACACTTTTATACTCACAAATTAACGTTTAAATGCTTTAAAGCTGATATAATCTAGGATAAATTCTAAAATTTGTCAAGAGTATTGTGGAACTTGTTTTGTATCTACACAAATTAATGCTTTGGAAACAATTTGGTAAATGCCAATAATCCTTTGAAAATTTGAGTTTTAAATTTTTGTAATTGTTAAGATTCCTCGTGTTTTTGAAGCAATGCATTTTCTTTTCTGTATAAAATCATCCAAAAAATTCTTACAGAATTTTGATATTACATTTACATTTAAAAATTAACTGTAATTTATTTTACTTTTAATTAGTTTTCTAGCAATGTTGGTAATAGGACTACGATAGAAAACTATGTTTTACATTGATTTATTGCTATTAAGACTACGATAGAAGACTGTATTTTTTACATTGATTTATTGCCAATAAGACTACGAAAGAAGATTGTATTCTTTTACATTGAGTTATTGCTAATAACACTACGATAGAAGACTGTATTTTTCACATTGCTTTATTGCTAATAAGACTACGATAGCAGACTGTATTTTTTTCACATTGATTTATTGCTAAATAAGACTACGATAGGAGACTGTATTTTTTACATTGTATTGGTGGCTAATAAGACTACTATAGAAGACGGCATTTTCACAATGATTTAAAATTCTTGGTCGTTATAATAGTCTGTCTTCATGATCTGATACTGTACTTGTACTTATTTTCGCGGTGTACTTATTTTCACGAATTTCGTGGTGAAAACTTTTCCGCGAAAATAAATACACGCGAATACGTGTAATAAGTAGCAAAAATCACAAGTCTAAAGACGATTCCGCGAAATTAAATACCAGCGAACTTGTTAGGTCACGGAAATCCGCGAAAATAAGTACCCGCTAAAAAGGTACAATTACAGTATTCAAAAGTCAGGAAACCTTAAAAAATTCATAAGTTATGTTAAGGTGTCTATTATTAACTCGTTTATTTAGTTTATATTCTTACCGCAATCGATCTCATCGAAACCATCTTTGCAGTGCCGATGCCCATCACAGACTAGACGTGGAGTTACGCAGTGACCCTCAGGGCATTGGAGGAATCCATCAGGGCACACCATATCACCTTTATAAAAATACATTTTATATGAAAAGTTAGATTGACTGAATGAATATTGTTTAACGTCAGACGACGTCTACTCAGCAATATCTAAGCTAAATCAGAACAAGTGTCAATAAATAATTCCTTTGGGGTATAAAAAGGGTAATTCGACGGGAAATTCTAACTGCCACTGGAAAAAGAGAGAGAAATCGAAAGGGGGTGGAAATTAAGCTTTATAACCGGTCACCTACGGACCACTCAAAACGAGATTACTACAGGGTTTTTCAGAGTGCAAGAAAAGTGGCATTTCTACCAACATGTTGACCTAAGTTTACATCCCGTCCGTAAGATGAGTTAATGCACAACCACAATCATCAAGTTTTGGAGGGGTTGTACCATGGAGCCTGGAATAAAATATTATGAAGACTTTTGATTTACCCATGGCTTTGTAATAGGTCTTTTAATGAACTTTTTGACAATATTTCAATTATATTGTATTGACATTTCGCTTATAAAAATGTGTAACACTCACGATTACTGATTCAGTAAGGGGACAGGACAATTTTGCCATCGTGTTTTAACATGTGAAACTTCTTGTTGTTCAAGGGGTAACCTCGCATCAGCAGCATAAAAATCCATTCATATAGGCCATGGGCTGAAGTCCCTTTCCGTGCATCCCGACTTCCCATCTACACCGATTTTTTCAGTCCTCCTATATTCTCGCTTCAAAAAAAAAATATGTAAATACGAATATAACCTGCGCGCATAGACTGTATAGGGCCACTTCTATAGTACACCATGAAAAATTCTTGTATTTTCGTTTTAACCTAAGTATCATCTCTTAAGCTCCATAATTATTTAATGATCAGTAATATGTACTGAAATTTGGTACCTAATTTAATATCTTTGCAATGAACTTAAGTATGGGCACTTTTCGCTATTTTAATGACCTAGGTATACAAAAAGTACCCCCCCCCTGCAAAAAAATAGTTAAAATGACAATCATAGGCTGTCAATTCCTTTCAGATAAACAACCCTTGCCATTTGATCTAGTTTTTATGCCTAACTTATCAGTTTTGATACAATGCTGGAAAATAAAAAAATTAAAGTCCATAAAATTTTGATTGTCGGTATAAAAGTTTTGAAAAATGGGAATCTTTGGAATTTTAGATTTTTCTCACAATTTCGACTTTCCGACTTTATGGTCGAAAAATTCTGAATATATATTTAACAATTGCCAATGTAATGATGATTTATGATATGTTAGCAACAAATCGTGTGCAAACATTCTAGTTTCAGACGTATTGCAGGTTCAGAAATTTTAAAAATAGCACCCTACCCCCTAAAAATTAAGGAAAAATATGAAATATTCAGGCTCTAAATGATTAAAAATAATGTTTAATTGGAGCTCTAGTGTGTATGTCACTAAAGCTGACATGCAGAAGATCATTTAAGTAGATTTAATCTTTTTTAGAGGTCTCTTTTTGACTCCTGCTCGAAATTGTATGCAAAATTGGAAATTTCCGTTTATCAGAATTTCTGCTGTTTTGACTTTGAAATGCAAATACTTCATAAAATTGATATATAACCATGAAAAAAGTTGATTAAATATCCTTTCATTGTATCTTAGCCATAAGAAGATATTTTAGACTAACTACAGTGTCATAAATTACAAACATATTACCTCTTACCACAAATATTCAACACAACTTATTTCATTTTTTTCAGCTTGAAAAACTTAAAGATTGTATAAAGGTCCAACAATATATCATTTCAAACACCAAAATACACGGAGACCCCATATATAACAAAAAAGATCATGTGCGCTTAGAACAATTAAATGGCATATCTGCAGTTGAATCCTCCAGATTTGAAATATATTACGATTTAACAATGAACTTTGGACAAATCTGAAATGTTGAATATTCCCATTTTTCATCAGTTTGGGCCAAATATTGAGTTTAAGTCAACAAATGACTGTTTAAATACCAAATCATGATGTAATTCGTGCAACATTGTCATAGATAACACACATTTTGTGTGTTCTGGTTATTTTAATGCGAACATAGAAAAAAACCGACAATTTAGGGAAAATTGGTTGGGGTAGGGGTAAGATTCTCTGTATTCAGAGTCACATTAAACACCCCTTTATATTCTAATCAAAGTTTTAAGACAACTCATGTATCGCTTAGAACACTGATTTGGCAAATCTGCAGATATATCATCCACATTTGCACATATAACGGGGTTAACAGTGAACTTTGGCAAAATCTTAAATGTTGAATTTCCCATTTTTCATCAATTGCAGGCAAAATATTGAAGTTAAGTCAACAAATGGCTGTTTAAATTACCAAATCGTGATGTAATTCATGCAACATTGTCATATTCAACACACATTTGGCGTGTTTGAGTTAATTTGTTGCGAACATAGAAAAAAGAAATTGACAATTTTAAGGAAAATTTGTTGGGGTAGGGGTAAGATTTTCGGTATTTAGAATCACAACAAACACTTCTTGTTTTTCTTAACAATATTTTCAGACAACTAATGTACTGCTTAGTACAATTAATTGGCATATCTACAGATATGTCCCCAAGATTTGGCATATATAACGATTAAACAGTGTAATTCGGGCAAATCTGAAATGTTGAAAATTCCCTTTTTTCATCATTTTCAGGCAAAAAAGTGAGTTTTAGTCAAGAAATGGCTGTTAAAATACGTAATCATGATATAATTTATGTAATATTGTCATATAAAACACAAATTCAGCGTGTTCTGGTTTTTTTATGCGAACGTAGACAAAAAATTGAC
>MJUU01047799.1:47367-81575 GCA_002080025.1 Modiolus philippinarum | reverse complement strand
TTTTTTTTTCATTTTTTTCTCATAGGATCAGCTCCAAAATATTTTTTAGAAAAAAAACCACCCCCCCCTTTTCAAGCTAAATGGTCGGTCCCTTATAATAAAACTAATTACAAAAGTTTTAGGTAAAATATAGAACTGACCAATCTACTTCTGAATATGAATACTAATATAGGATGTTTTTAATTAAAAAAAACAAATTTTGTCAAAACATTGCTTTGCATAAAATAGACAAAAATTGTCAGTATTCTGATCGGCCGGTGTAGGCATCGAGGGTTTAGACCCCTTTTCTAAATATCATTGATTACATGCAGAATTTAGGTAATTGATAAAAGATTAGTATTCCCCCTCAAACACATCCGATTAAAGAAATTGATATAGAAGTTATCGTACATGGATCTCTAACTAATTAAGTAGATGTGTGTTTTGCATAGTGTGTGTAATAAACAAGCATGGAATTAGTGCCTGTGGGTCAGTCGCTCAGTAAGACCTGTGATAAAATGACAATTTGAAACTTTTTTTGAGTGACGTATCACGCAATCTCTCATTTAAATACTTCGCATGTCTGACAATTTGTGAAACATTCGAGGGGAATTTCGTTATTTGAGAAAATAGTTCACTTGGATTATTTGAAAAACCAGAGGCTCAGATACTGAAGTGAGCAATCTTTGTTGAAGACCTTTAGTACATCAGTCCTGTAAAGTTTGGTTAAATTTGCCTCAGCAGTTTCAGAGGGTCCATAGGGTCCAGTGTAAAACCTAAGTTCCGCACTGGAAGAACGAAACAGGTAATATCCCAGGGACAATACACGTCAATGTCCCTTACTGTCCATAACAGTAGTGTATATTTCTTTTTGTACCTCGTATTCCCTTGCATACAACTTTGAGGAAGAAATATTGAGCAGAAAACTCGGATATATTGTTTCCTGTATCTTTTGTTTTCTCAAAGATAAATGATGCATTAATTTTGTAATGAAATTAAATTAGACGATGACATAATTGAAGACAAGAGTAAAATATTTTTTATAAGTTACTGATCATACCTTAAATGTACATGATCCATTTTTGCAATACACCAATATTTTGCAGTTTTGAATGTATAAATATACAAAAGACTGTAAAACGATTAAAAAAATAAAATCAAACACAAAGCATACACTTATAAAAGCCACAAATTGCTTTCCGGGTCAAAACTCCAGAATGGAGATGACTGTCGGACATTTAATATATTTTGAGTGATCACTAATCCACAAAATCGATATGTCCAAATGAAGCTAATGCTAAATCAAAAAACAAAAATGATGGTTCCAGCAAGTTATGCATTTGTACTGACCTCCCATAAATTAATTTGCTTGTAATTGTGGTACTCTAAATAAAGTCTCGTCAAGTAGTATACATAACTGTTTGAAACGTCATTTTTTCTAGTTAAAACGTCATTTCCGGATACGATGTTTGCAACCTGAAGTTTGAAAACAAGACGAGACTTACAGACCCAATTGCAAGTAGTTATGACATTGGTAGGCCTTAAAATTGAACTTTAATTGATGTTTGTAGTTGTGAAATAAATCGGAAGACTTTTGAATGTGAAGTTTTTATTACAATCCGCCATTGTATATTTTCATTTAGAGACCCCTTTACACCTACAGGAACAAACAGAACACCGTGCTCGATGATTTTTTCCTGAGGAAACTACTTGGACAAGAATGATTCGATCGCCATATCCACTGAGTAGCCTGACTAATCCATGCTCTGCAATGTAAGCAGAAAGCTGCATCAAACATCTCGTCATTGTCTGAAAGACATGGACCATGAATGTTGTATAACGAAGGAGCGGCACAGTCATTTAATGTTATCAAAATCTTTTTAAAGATATAAAACACTCCCTCTCCTTTCACATATATTAAACCAGATTTTTTTCTGTACTGCTAATGAGACAATGCTGCTGATGAGGAATAAATTTCCGAAATGGCCATACAGCTCCTTTCACATATATTAAACCAGATTTTTTTCTGTACTGCTAATGAGACAATGCTGCTGATGAGGAATAAATTTCCGAAATGGCCATACAGCTCATTAAAATTATTGCAGTTGNAGTTAACATATGTGTTATGGTCTCATGTCCATTTACTCCATATCCTTTCGTAAAAGTTTAACAAATCCTAGCTTTGTGTCGTCAGAGAGTATTTGAAAATATGCTCTGATAAGAGGGTCTGAATATCTGTTATATTCTCGAACACAACTATATGTTAAAGAACGTACATATAATCCTTATCACCACCTTTCATCTCAAGTCCCTCACCAAAACTTCCACTGGTAATGGCTGTCATTTCACAACTAGAAACTGAATTATCCCACAGCGTATTCCACACATTTTTCGTTTTAACAGTATCCTCTGTTCCTACTACATGTCGACAAAGGTACTGATACAAACCAATGATATCTGGCTTAAAGTTTGGTCTGGAAACAAACACATTAATAAATATAACCTGATAAAGCACTTGATACATACTTAAAATCTAAGTTAGGTGAATTTTTGCGTGAAAAGGTATAAGAATCCTATTATGTCACCACAGATGTAGTCGGGGTGACATGTTGTTATTCTACGTTTCTTATTATTATTGTTATTATTATTATTAATATTGTTATTATTATTGCAATAATTTTTGCGATTATTTGAAATGGCTGAATAGAATGATTTCAAACTTTGCACAAAGTTGGAACACCATCTGAAGTTGTATGCTATGCGTTTGAAATTTTCAAAATGGCCACCATTTCCAAAATTACGTCAACATTGTCGGATCTTAACAAAATTTGATTTCTAGGTAAATTGTGACGCTGCGAATGAGGTGGAATCATCGGATTGGTGGTCTGGGGTGACATCGGCTATTGCTTGCAATTGCAAATCTAGTTGACATCGGCTATTGCTTGCAATTTCAAATATAGTTGATTTTGTTTTTAAAGTAATTTCACTATAAGATTGACATCACATCCAGTCAACAAACAAAACACGTAATAAGAGGTTATTCTAATTTTTAAATATTTTTAATAAGCCTTTTTCACCTCAGTATAGATATTGTATATATCTTAATAACTTGAAGTAAAATTCTTCCTGTTTTGAAGAGTTTTGATGATTCAAATCTGCTCCAAATTGTAACACATCCTTCTGCCCTTTTTAATTTGCATTTATATCGAAAGACAGCTATCAAGGCCAAGGAATGTCATACATGTTCGAATTTCGTTTGGTTTTATGCATTTTAAACATTTTTGAAATTATGGATTTCCTTTGTTTTGGTTCTAGTGCTGCTGATGAGGAATTAATTTTCAAAATGGCCATACAGCTCATTAAAATTATTTCAGTTGGAGTTAACATATGTGTAATGGTCTCATATTCATTTACTCCATATCCTTTCGCAAAATATGTATTCCCTGGAATTACTTTAATCAGATCAAATAATGATATTTCATTAAGACAGACTGTTGATAAAATTGTATGTTTCATACGTAATCTTCTTACTTATGTCAGTGTTTTTTCACTTCCTGATAAAAAAAATTGCTGGTCTATTTGACAATAAAATGATTCGGATCAATAATTTGTTATATTTTGTTACAAGACGGAGAAAATAGACAATATTGATTTAAGCAAAAGAAATTGATAGGTTGCTGATTTCGGTTTTATAAATATAACTCTTTGTAAATTTGGCGGGGAATTGAACTCCTCTGTCTATAGGTTTAAAACTAACAATGTTTATCCATTAATGAATGTGCGTAATAAATTGGAATTAATATTTTTCTATGAATGCTATAGGGTCTGTAAGTCTCGTCATGTGATACCCAGAATCCACGATAAAATTGAAATTTGAAAACGTCTCCCGCCAAAAGATGACGTTTTAGGATTATGACGTTTAATTTTTTGTTTATAACGTCATATATTATCGTGCAAAATGCAACTTCCGGGTACAAAAATTGTACCCGGAAGTTTCAAAATTCAACGAGACTTACGGACCCTTTTCAAGAGATTGAATGAAACTTTGTCAGAAAGTTCTTACATGTATAAAATGAAATTATTGAACAATTGTTGGTTTCGTGGCATAAACATTGTAATGCGTTTGAATGGATTAAATCAGAGAGGTCCGAAAATCAGAGAGAAAAAACAATATATCACCAGCAAACGCCCTTAAGCAAAGCCTTTTTTTCAGTTTTTATGGATCCATTACTGTCTCTTCTCGATCACAAAAAAAAAAAAACGTGAACTGAACTATGTACGTATTGGTGTCTTCCCTAACAACAACCCTTGTACTTTTTGTAATTGAGATGACTATTGCTGCGTGTAAAATTGATATATTTTAATTAGGCGAACTTTAAGTACATTATTTTTGCATAAAAGGGATTTGGAAATAAACAAAAACTCATAGTATCAACAGATGCTTTTACACATTTATATATCAAATAATTGCTAAGAGCTGAAAAGGCGTGATTTTTTTAAGTACACATTCATTGTATGTTCGTCTTTCGTACTATTCAAAACGAAAAAGAACATTTCCTGAGTTTAAATATAAACCGAACTTTTTAATGGCAAATTTATTAAATTTGATATTTCAACTTTGAAGAGATTTTTATAGAAATTATTCCAGCTACAAGAGAAAACAATTTTCTGACAATAATTTACCTTCCATTATGTTCTTTTTGTGTTATTCTTTGCACATTTTGTATCAGGATGATAAACATTATATCACATGAGAGTTTTCCTGGTGTATCTGACAAATCTGTTGACCTTCCATTCCACTTACGGACTCATTATGATTTGTAAATTTACTTTAGGGTCTATATTCAGACATATTTAGGAAGTGAGTCCTCAAAAACATGTGTTGTTTAATTGCTTATGTAAGTAAAAGCAGACAGCAATTCGATAATATTTTGAAAAAAGCAAATCTTAGATCGCATTAACGACATGTTTATTGAAAAAAACAACAATACCACAAACTGGTTGATTTTAATTTAAACAAATCTGACTTTTGATGGCATCACAGAAGTTTTCAACGAGTAAAATAGTATTCCCTTCAATTTCCTATAGACCCTGTGATTGAATAACCCCCGTACACCTCACACTTATGAACCTTAACCAATTTTGCAAATGAAATAAAAGGGACAACAGGAAACATCTACAATGGCTGAAAACTATAATTACATGTCATAATCTGCCAGGTAACTACAAAGGAAAGAAACAAATAAGACAAATGACAAACGTTATCAACGATAGGAACTCGGGACAGTCGGACTTGATACCGGCACTAGAAAAAGCCAGCGGTAAGGTTAAACCGATTTATGGGTGCCCACCCCCCCACCCTTTATCTGTCCATTTTTCTTGTAGTATAATGATCCCAAGCAAAATATGTTCACATGAGCATTATCTGCACACAATAGTGACACAGACAATGTTCTGACTATGTTCGCATTAAATTGATCAAAACACCCAACCTTCGTGTTGTTCAATGTTGAATATATTTTATCATATTGTGGTATTGTAACACCCATTTGTGAAATGAAACTGAATATTTAGCTCGATAATGGTAAAAAATAAGAGTTTTCAGTATTTTGTTCCCAGACTTCGTTCTATCTATCAAATTTTGTAGGTATATCTACAGATATGTCAATCCTTTATCTTAAAACACTTTAGCTATAAAAGGAATGTTCAACGAGCCTCAAAATTCCGAAAATATAATCCCTATCAAAACAAAAGAATGAATAAAATCCGAAATGTTTGCGTGTCTTTACATTTATATGTGCAAAACATATCATTGCTTTGTTTTCTATCTAAAAAAATGCATGGTATATATCGTCATATATAATTTTAACGCCAAGATAGGAATTAATTTCGAATGAAATCCGATATTCGTGAAAAACTGTAATTTTCACTATTTCAGAATTGTACAAAGCTGAAAGTTCGATTGTTACATCTATCATATATGAAGTGAATCTGATAGATTACCAGACACTATACGCTGGCAATCTTTATACACTGATAAATGGGCAAGAAGTGTTCAGTGTGGTGCAAAAAACGACCATTTTCACTCGTATCCCTAAAAAAACGAGGGCTAAATTGGAATTCCATGATTACTTTAATTCAGATCACAACAGCATCAAAATAATTAGTCATTATGATATATATTTATTGTATCTGGCTTTGTTTTTCATAGGCAAAATGTTATTCACGTCATATAGAGTTTCTTTCAGTCAAAAGACAAACACAAAATGGTTCGTATTTGAAGATTGTCTTTTTTTCAACGCCTTCGTTCAAACAGTTCAAATACAAATACGTCATAAAAATGCTATCCGTTATCTCTAATGCACATTATGTCATTTAATAGCAAATGCTATGACTCAAAATTTAATCTATAGCTTTCTTTACGTAGAAATGTCTATTCTCTAACACAAAAACACCTTTACAGAAAAGTATCAGGCATTTATTGGTCTTTGTCGTGCAATTTGTGAAAATAAAGATAAAAAAGCGATACTGACCTACTAGTGACATGCAATGACCAACAGAAAATAATTTAAAGTAGACAAATGGAATTGACTATCTTTATTCAATGATTTACTCTCTTTAAGGTTCGTAGGTATACTGAATACAAAAAATACCGAAGTTGTATAAAACCAGTAATTTTCGTTATGTTGTACACGTCTTTCAAGGAGTAACCTCTCATAAGAAGCATTAAAATCAAATAATATGGAAAGCCATAATCCAAAAGTTGTCCGAAAGAAGTACTCATTTCCCAAAATATCGAAATAGGAAGCCAAATCCAGTACCAAGGACATCTGCCGAGTTCCATACATCCAAACTGTCCTTTTTCATTAAATTTTAAGGCAGGGGCAAAGTTTTCTTACATCAATTTTACAGATGCCATTTTAAATAATCATTAACCCAATCTGTATCCCTACTTACACAACATTTGTTTAGTTTCAAAACATTCTTTCTTGAATTTTGAACTTGTATTTAACATCTCAAAGATAAAGATATTCCAAGTTTTTATGTGAAATTCCTCTTTAGTTAACTTTACAAATGCTTGTATATATAAATAATTCGACTGGGATTGACTTTAAATGTCTTCAAAGGGTCTAATTATACACTATTGTCCCCACTGGTAGCTTTTTTAAAAGAAGGACCTTCATTGACGTAATAGCTTATTATTAGCATCACATAAATAGCATTCATGCCAGAGTTATTTTAATAATCAGGTCCCTAGAAGATCTTTCCATGCATTTCGCATAGGATTAAATGTGAAACCTACTTTCCCGTTGGCGACCATTTTAATGAGAAACACAAAAGTAATAACAGCTGGTTACGAACTTAACTGGTTAAGTACTAATACATCTCAAGATGCAGCAAATGGAACATCGCTTTCATTTTTTTTTTCATCTTGAAGTCATCGTTAGCCTCAATCATCTTCTCTTTAATCATTTCACACTTATATATATATATATATAACGGTTTTCAAAAATAAGTAAATTTGGGTTATGTCCCCTGATTACGATATATCCACCTTTAAGCGGTAGACGGAAAACAAAGACAGTAGATTACTCATACTAATATATGATTGAAAAGAAAACACCAGCTAACTCTTTTCTTACAAGACCTGAGATCTGTATTTAATTTTTACATGTTACTTAAAACTGAGCTTTTATATTTTTTATTTTATTTTGTTTTATATGATTATAAACTTTGTAGATAATCCAGAGACAATAATACAATAAGTAAATCGTATCGCACACTAACATTGTTATATTGTCACAGAATAATCAAAGAATAATCACAACACATTAAAGGCACGTCTGTTATCATCTCAATAGACAAGTTGTCAACTTGATCTTTATGTAAATATATACAGAAGCTTTACGATAATTTGTTACAATACACACAGGTACACCCTTTGAAATATACGTGCTAAGTTCTAATCAAAAATTCAAAATGATTTCAAACGTAATACATGACTTGTAAAAATAAAAAAAAATGATTACAAATAATTGATAAAAAAGAACTAAAATATTTTTGATTTGTCTGGCGAGATGGACCTGTCTTTAAAGAAGAATAAAGAAGAACTTTTCAGAGAAATAATCTTAAAAAAAAACTTAAACTGTCCAGTTTTTCTGTTACTTTCTAGCTTCAGCTTATCTCAGTGATATTGTATTACAGTCTTACACCACCAGCAGTAATTGATGTTGACAGTTTGAAAAGATATGAAAATTAAACTCCTTACTTCTTCAAAGTTAGAAATAAAACATTGCATTATAATAAGGCATAATAAAATAAAAACAATGGATATTAGTTGTGGTTTTTGTGTATAGAGAATATAAGGAAAAAATGGAAGAATAATGAAAAAATTACACAGAAAATATAGAGTGAAGGTAAGTAATTTTCACTTTCTACAAATTAAGTAATTAAACAGTAACCCCAAAATACATACTTGTAATAATTATTTAATGTCAATGTAAACTGTTTCGGGTGATTAGGATATAGACTTCTGTCCGTCTGTATATATCTCTCCCCAATCACAACATGGAATTACTGACCCTGCTAAAAGAGTTGTGTAGCAAAGAAATGCCATTTTTACTGTAGTTCTTCATCCGATTTAGAAAATATTGTCTTTACAACCTAAGTGATCCATTTCTAAACTGTCTTTCCATTGAGGTAAAATGAATAAAACCTGCGGTAAAGAGGATAGGGGTTCACAAGGGCAGATCCAAGATTTCAGATAGACGGGGTCAATCTTAAAAATGGTATGAAAACAGCCATGTTTGCTGCTACAAAATTAGCAGGGGAGACAAAATAACAGTTTCCTGGCCTCTTTTAAAAACCGCTATAATTTACCCTTATGACGCACAGCTTAAGTTTCAGTTTAGACACCATTCTTTCATTTTCTTAAGAGGTTCATTACAAAAGATGTCGTCCGTATTGTTCTTACACATGCATTTTTTGCTAAACTAGCTTACGGGATTTTGATTTTGGTAAATAGAAACGCCGCATGGAAAATAGAAGAATTCTTCAATTATCGTGGTGTTAGCTTAAGTTATTTAAAGCCAAAGTAGAAAAAACAAAGCAATACGCATTTTTCAAGCTGTGTTGTATTCGATTTTGAAAAGTATGAAATTTAAATGTTAAAAATGTCGAAATTTATATTTTCGAATTTTTAAAGGATTTCTAGATTCTTGCTGTATACATTCATTTTAAGATTATCATTCTGAATAAACTATATGCATATAACATTCCATGAGAATATATTCGTTTGGATGTTTAATTTTATATAAAAAAGAATAAAATAATAAAATAAACAAGCAAAATATCTGAATATCTTATTTTGGTTTCATTTCCAAAATTATTTCAAATAAATTTATTTTCATTTCCGTGTGATATGAGGCTTTGCGCCTATTTTGCATTTCTCAAAATGTTTATTTCAAAACTGGATATATTAAATATTTGCTTTGATGAATTATATATGTTATATAGTAAGTTTCTCCTATTATATTGAATCAATCATCCATCAGTGATCGATCAGTCAAAAATCCGTCAACGTCTGACGGATAGGAAAAGTAATTTACGTATTTGACGGATACAATACGTAAAATACGTGATTGACGGATGATTCTGTTATCTGTTATCTTCGCCTCCAATATTGGAGATCGTGGAATGTCCACTCGCGAGGGTAATTAATAAAATGTCTATACACTTAAAAAAAAACAAAACAAAAAACAAAAAAAAAAAACAACTGTTCGTGCGCATAAAATAAAACAACTCTTCCACCATATGTACAATATTGATTAGTCCTATCCGTAATTGACTGATTGATAGCCTTACGTCATCTTTCAAGTTAATACATTTTGCGAAATAATATTCTCGTTTCATTACAAAAAATGAATTTATGTATGTAACATTCGTACGTTAAGGTTAATACAATATTTACTTGATGTTTCTGCTTGTACGTAGGAAATGCACAGTATACATGCATGTATAATACAGTTTGTCAGAATGCATTAAAGTTTGGAAACACATCTGCTTTAAACAATCGTCGAAAATAGACATATTTACTGTGATAACAAACAATATTAAAATTATATATACAGCTGGTTAAACGTTCAATATTATACAATAACTGGAAAGCAAACATAAGTGAAGCGAAAAAAGAATAATAAAAAAAACAAACAAAACAAAACAAAAAACAAATGATTTTTACGCATTCATACACGAAAGACTAGGAAATCAAAGTTGTCAAACTCTAAATATGCTAAAATCATTAAAATTGGGTTTCATAAAGTAAAAATTTATTCAAAAGAATATCATGATTTAATTTTCAAAAAAATTGAAATGGTTTTGGTCATTTATATAGACTGAGTATAAATCACACACTAAAAATCTAACTTTTCAACCCTTACATATGCTAAAATTCATTAGAATTGTGTTTCGCAAAAGATAAAACTCCTTCGAAAGGATATGATGAATAAAATTTTTATAAAATTTAAATTGTTTTGGCCATTTTTATAGACAGAGTTTAAACTGCACACTAAGAATCTAACTTTTCAAACTTAAATATGCTGAAATTTGTTAAAATTGTGTTTCACAAAAGATTAAACTTCTTCAAAAGGACATGATGAATAAAATTGTCAAAAGATTTAAATTGTTTTGGTCATTTTATTAGACAGAGTTTAAACCGTAGACTAAAAATCTAACTTTTCAAGGCTTTAATATGTTAAAATTCATTAAATGTGTGTTTCGCAAGTGATAAAACTCCTTCGAAAGGATATGATTAATAAAATTTTCAAAAAATTTCAATTGTTTTCGTCATTTTTATAGACAGAGTTTAAACCGCACATTAAAAATCTAACTTTTCAAACTTAAATATGCTGAAATTTGTTAAAATTGCGTTTCGCAAGAGATAAAACTTCTTGGAAAGGATATGATAAATAGCATTTTCAAAAAAAATGAATTGTTTTGGTCATTTTTATAGACAGAGTTTAAACCGCAGACTAAAAATCTAACTTTTCAAGCCTTTAATATGTTAAAATTCATTAAATGTGTGTTTCACAAAAGATAAAACTCCTTCGAAAGGATATGATTAATAAAATTTTCAAAAAATTCAAATTGTTTTGGTCACTTCTATAGACAGAGTTTAAACCGTACACTAAAAATCTAAATTTAAAAAATTAAATATGCTGAAATTTGTTGAAATTGTGTTTCGCAAAAGATAAAACGTCTTGGAAAGGATATAATGACTAAATAAATTTTCCGAAAATTTAAATTGTCTTGGTCATTTTTATAGAAAGAGTTCAAAGCACATACTAAAAATCTAACTTTTCAAGCCTTTAATATGTTAAAATTCATCAAATGTGTGTTCACAAAAGATAAAACTCCTTCGAAGGGATATGATTAGAAAAAAAATCAAAAAATTTCAATTGTTTTGGTCATTTCTATAGACAGAGTTTAAACCAGAGACTAAAAATTTAACTTTTCAAGCCTTGAATATGTTAAAATTAATTAAAATTGTTTCGCAAAATATAAAACTCCTTCAAAAGGATATGATATAAAATTTTCAAAAAAATCAAATAGTTTTGGTCATTTTATAGACAGAGTTTAAACCGCAGACAAAAATTCTAACTTTTCAAGCATTTAATATGTTAAAATTCATTAAATGTGTGTTTCGCAAAAGATAAAACTCCTTCGAAAGCATATGATTAATATAATTTTCAAAAAATTTCAATTGTTTTGGTCATTTTCATAGACAGAGTTTAAACTGCAGACTAAAAATCTAAATTTTCAAGCCTTTAATATGTTAAAATTCATTAAATTGTTTTTCGCAAAAAATAAAAATCCTTCGAAAAGATATGATTAACAAAATTTTCTAAATATTTTAAATTGTTTTGGTCATTTTTATAGACAGAGTTTAAACCGTACACTAAAGATCTAAATTTAAGAAATTAAATATGCTGAAATTTGTTAAAATATTGTGTTTTGCAAAAGATAAAACTCCTTTAAGGATATAATGAATAAAATTTTCAAAATATCTAAATTGTTTTGGTCATGTTTATAGACAGAGTTTAAACCGCAGACTAAAAGTCTAACTTTTAAAGCATTTAAATATGTTAAAATTCATTAAATGAGTGTTTTGCAAAAGATAAAACTCCTTCGAATGGATATGATGAATAAAATTTTTAAAAACTTCAATTGTTTTGGTCATTTGTATAGACAGAATTTAAACCGCTCACTTAAAATCTGATTTTCAATCCTTAAGTATGCTGAAATTCATTAAAATTGTGTTTCGCAAAATTAAAAACTCCTTCGAAAGGATATGATGAATAAAATTTTCCACAAATTCAAATTGTTTTGGCAATTTTTATAGACTGAGTTTAAACCACGGACTATGCATCTAACTTTTCAACCCTTAAATATGCTAAAATCCATTAAAATTGTGTTTCACAAAAGAAAAAACTCCTTCGAAAGGATATGATGACTAAAATTTTCAAAAAATTTAAATTGTTTTGGTCATGTTTATAGACAGAGTTTAAACCGCAGACTAAAAATCTAACTTTTCAAACCTTAAATATGTTAAAATTCATTAAATTGTGTTTTGCAAAAGATAAAACTCCTTCGAAAGGATATGATAAATAAAATTTTCAAAAAAAAAAATATTGTTTTGGTCATTTTCAAAGATCGAGTTTAAAACCTAGACTAGTATTATGCAGTTTTGATACCCAGTTCTCATTCACAAATACATGTAAACGATTTAAATTGAAACAAAATACAGCATTCGTAATTTATTCAAACTGTTTCTTTATATTCGAAAAAGATATTATCTTACAACCTGGACACACACGAGAATATTATGTTTATTCGTTTTGTCTTAAAATTCCAAATATTTACGTATCCGTCATACGTTATTTACTGATTGATACAATGCGTAATTGACGGATGCGATCAGTAAAATACGTTTACATCCGTAAAATACGTTTACAATCCGTAAAATACGTACGCATCCGTTATTCATGGGTCCGTCATTGATCAATGAAAAATCAGTCATCAATCAGTCAAAAATCCGTCATCAATCAGTCAATAATCCGTCAATAAGTAACGGCTACTGATACAAGGACTGTATATGCTCAGATTACCATTCACTGTTCTTTTTTTCCACTCTAAGTTTTCGGGGATTCCGTTTTAGATGAATAAAATTGCATTTATAATAGAAATGATAAGTGTATATTGAAAATGTTTTAACTACTGTTCTTTGTCTGTTATTATTTACCATTTAATTGTTAATCCAATGTATAATTATAATTTCAGTAGCATGCATTTCATTTCTGCAGTATCAACAGTAGGGTTCCCTTGAATTTTTTACTTTTTGGAAAAATCATCATCGTCTTCCGCATAATATGTATAGTCGTTGCGTCGAAAATGGTCTCATTTGTCTTGAAAATGGAAGTTTCAACTATGTTGGGTACACTATATTAAACAGCATTCAGCAGATATAATGAAAAAAGCCCTTTACGATATTTTTTTCTTCTTCAATGAATAATATCTGAAAATGTTGATAAAAGAAAAAAAGGAGAACATTTATTCTTTCACAGTGACTAGAGCAAATTGAAAAATTAAGTATTTGGAAATAGTTTTAACACGGATTTTAATAATAACTAAGTTAATTACAACTAAGGGTGGGAATCAGTGGCAAAAAATAGCTGCTTTACATTACCACCAAAAGTTATTATTTCATAACTTCAATGGACAAATAAAAGAATATGGAGAAAATGTACATGGGACAAAATACCTAAAAACACATGGTAAGATTAAGCAAATGGAATAACGCTTTCATTGCTGCTCTTTATCTTGACATCACAATGACCTCCAACAAAGTGCAAACACCATTACCTCATAGTAAGTTCAAGATGGCCCATAGCACCGGTTTAAGCGGAATTCACTTGCTAAATGTTGAACAACGCTACATCCATGAAACCACTGTTTTACATCCTCATTGTCATGGATGCGGGGTGGTCAACAAGCATAAAATGTCGGTCAAGGTACCATCAAGGTACAAACACTGTCATCCGTTGCCCGACAAAGGGACCGATAGACAATACAACATATAAACGATCACAGGGCACTCATCGAGTTGATTGTAAGAGAACTTGGCAACAAAAATCGGGATATGTGGGCAGTATAAATACAGATCCCGAGAAAAGTGTTTATTTTTACAAAAGAAAGCAAAATTTTGAATTTTGATAGGGCATTCACACGAGGAATTCTCACATGAACAAGTACACCATAACGGTCAAAAAGAGCAAACACCTCAAACACGGTGAATCTTTTTATGGACCCCACGCTGCACGAGAGACAAACTACAAGGTAAATGAACAGATAAAGAGATATGGAGTTAATGTACATGGAACAAAATCCCTATAAATTCATGGTAAGATTATGCAAATCGAACAAAGCTTTCATTGTTGTTCTTCATCTTGAATTCACCATGACGCCTTCAAATCTTTCCATGCTCCTTTTCTATAATGCCGTCTCAAGAGAAAAACATAACTAATAATAACAATAGATTGCTAAGTAGTTTCTGAAAAAAAAATTATATAACAATTTGAACATTTCATTGTTCTCTAAGTAACCTTTTAATTTCTGTAATCACAAAGCTATACGTATTAAATTAAATGTCCACCATTATAAAGTTATAACATGTCTTTTTTGGAATTTAGACTATGTATCTGTAAGCCAGTTAAAAACTGATACAGCAAATACAAAAGAATAAGCATTTCTCGTTGTCTAGGTGAAGTGAGTTTTCAACGTCCGGTGTCTGACCTGAACCCATTATACGGCTGATTACATGTATGTCTTTAATAAGTACATTAGTATACAGGGTATTCACCAACCTAGTAGTCAGTACTTCGGTACCGGACTGAAATGTGTTTGGAAAGCAAGCGAGAACTGAGCCGTCAGTAGAAAACGAACAATCCAAACAACGGCAGTAGAATACCGAAGAAACAAAGGGGTGAAATTCACAAAAATCGAAGTCCAAAGACAGGGCAAAAACGAGAAAACAGAAAACAATGACGTTAGATACAAAAACAATGACGCGAGACAGACACAAAGCACAGACAGAAACCACAACATTCAGAACAAAGGCACTCACAGTGTGAACTCCAGTGAAACTGAGAGTGACATCAGGTGCTCCGGAAGGGTAAGCATGTCGTGCTCTGTTAACAGCACCCGTCACACTGTGAGTGATTCAATCCGGGAAAATGTCAAAGTCGGTAGTCAAATCCGGGAAGACATGAATCTAGCTGAAAATGTCCAATGGCAACTTCGAAGTGCAAAGAAACAAAGAGATAACACGAGCAGGCCCCAGAAAAGAAAAATGAAGACATATCCATATAAAAAAAATAAACAACTAGGACCCAATAAAAAACATGGATGAGATCAGGTGCACCGGTAGAGTTAGCATGGTAACTTGCACTAACTGAATTTTAGAAAAGAAAATTTTGTTCAACCCAAAGGGGTATCTCCCTTGTACACAGATCTGTCGTTTACTTATTGTGGCTCTTCATTTAGATCCTTTTTGTTGTTTTGTTTTCTTTCTGCTCTTACACCTAGTTCGATTTATGGCATTCCAGATGTTTTGATTTGATCTGCACTGCAGAGACATTAACTATATGTCTGTTGTCAAAATGATTTGATATACTAGTATTTTAACAGAGAAATGAACAGATATTTTTCAGAAGGTATAGACGTTATTACCGGACTTACACAAAAATAGTATATGCTTGAGCTTGAATCGGCAGTGTAAAGGTTGCTAAGCATGGATTAGACTATCCTTGCCAAGCATGGATTGGACTTTTGCCACACAGGCGTATTTGTCACTTTATTTTTGTGGCGTTCCTTTTCATGTTTGATTCTTTTGTGATATTTCGCCCTGATGTTTCTATGATTGCCAACAAATTGTCACACTGTTTGGATTTTCAACATCCTAAGTCAGCTTCTTTCGATGGTACTTGTTTCCCGCAGTATTCCAAACAGAAAGAGGGACATAACCACAATGGAAAATGGCGGAGGGGTTGAAGAGCTATAAAACCGGTTTAACCCACTTTTTTGTAATGCCTATACAAAGTAAGGAACATCGGAACATTTCCGATGGTTTTCAACCTGCTTTGTCTCTTTGTGCTCTTGACGATTGTGGTAGGTAATTTTGTTATTACCCTATGGGTAATTTGATATTTATTGATCTTTTTACACCAATCAATAAATAGACACTTAATGGTGAATGAAACGTTACAAAAAATGTTACTAGGTACTTTGAAGAAATATATTAATGATTCATAATTAATTTTGAGTGAAGTGCTGGCCTTGTAACTATATTGATCTAATTTTCGTATGTTCAATAAGGTCAAGTCTTGCAAACAAAAACTTATGATAATACAACTTAATGTCAAGTATTTTGAAATATCAAATACAATGTCTCCTCACTCTCATACATGTCTGTATTTGTATTGCCTCTTGACAACCACAGCTATTTACGTCCATACCTAAGCGACCAATTTATAAATCATTATTTCAGCCCTTGTTTTAGTTCCTTAAACACAATTAAGGCAACTTTATTTTTGCGACCCCCACCCAAACAATTTATAAATAATTTAAATAAAATCGTTCTGTACACAACGTATACCCCCTTCATATGAAATTAGACCAATTTATATGGGTAACATCAACAAAAATATAATAAATCAAAAAGCTTTCTGTTGAAGATAGACGTGTTAATATATAAATATTGAATATAGGACAGTTTTTTGATACGCAATTTATCACGGTCAGCATCAAGTGAGCCCGTCAGGGCGAGCATGATGCGTTTCGCCGTGACAATGTCCGTATCAAAAACAAAATGTCCTATATTTCTTTTATCTGTAATTCACAAAATGATAATTACATTTCTGTAATAAAATATAACAAACCGATATTTCCATTTAAGAACAGTTAATCTATTGTTTATTTCAATAATTTATTTGAATTCTTTATTCAACGTATTCCGAGTATGAACAATAGTAGAAAACATGACGTCAGCATAGCAAGCCGCACTGGTTGAAATTTCAGTGACCAAATAATTTGTGATAATGTCCAATACTGAGATTATCAGTCTCTGGATATCAAAGAAAATTCATACAAATTGACGATAAATACTTCAATATAGTAAAATTTTATGAATGAAATATTATCCTAATTGAATTTGTTAGTCAGTGTGCAACTTGTTTTTGTGTACATCATTTAAGAGTTATCAATAATGTCTGATAAGTCCAAATAAAACTCAAATGGAATTTAATTTAAATGCATATCTCGGGATATATATAGGTTTGATAAGATTCATTACTATGCGCCGCATGTGTTTTATGTTATAATTTAAATCCCAAGATGTATTACATGTATCATAATACATCCGTGTGGGAGGTATAAAGATTTGTTTACCAAAGGGAATCATATTTCCCGAAGGTTTCGTCAGAGGGAAATATGATTCCCCGAGGGTAAACAAATCTTTCATTCCACCAAGTTAATACGTACAAATTATTGGCGACTGTAATCAGAGGGCTGGGGGTTCTGCTTCGCCTCCATCTTTTCTGAATTTTTTTTTCATGATCTTGAAGAATTCAGGCAAAAATTGACTAAAACTGGCAAAAACTCGTCTGGAATCATTTTTTTCCTGAAACTCCACCACCTGAATCCTTTGTATTCGAAGGCCGCTGCTTTCATCGATGAAAATCAGATGGCGTAAGAAGGATTCAAGAACTAAAAATACACTACAGTTATAAAAGACATTACCGTTACTGAAATGCATTTTTTATTGATTTTTGAAATAGACATGACCACACAACAACGGTAGTAGAATACTGAAGGAACAAAGCACAAGATTACATAAATCAAAGTCCAGAGACAAGGCAAAAGCAAGAACACCAGAAGACGGGAGACCAAAGACACCATATGTCCACAAAACGCACGAACATTACATATAAATTACAAAAAGCTAAAGCACTAACAGTGTGAACTCTGAAAAAAAACATAGTGACATCAGGTGCTCCGGAAAGGTGAGCATGTCCTGCTCTGTATACAGCACCCGTCACATTGTCAGTGGGTCAATCCAGGGTAATGTCAAAACCGGTAATGTCAAATCCGGGAAGATGTGAATGGAGCTGAAAATGTCACTTTTCATTTGTGACACTGACACACAAATGAACTAATTCAAGACAAGACAAGACAAGTTTATTCTGAAAACAGATGTTACAGAAAAAAGTGAAGAATAATTGAAAACTGTACTGTTGAGACCTTATTAGTCAGCAAATACTCCTGGCGAGGAGACAGTGAGCTGTCCTTTAACTCGGAATACCTTTTTGCCATTCCTTACATTCACTCACTTATATTTATTTAATAACTGATGTAAAATCTAGATAATTTCGAATGAGATGAATAAAACATTTGGACACGACGTTCAGCGGTAGACACGATGTTTTCTTCACAGTCACGTGTGACAGTCTTGGCCATTGGAAATTCGTTATGAGTTAAGCTATAAATAAATACAGTGAAACCTTCCTAATCCGACACCTGAGTATTCCAACATCCTATGAAATCCGACATAGTTTATTGGTCCCAAAGATAGTTTTATATCCTTTTTAAACCTGAGTATTCCGACATCCTGTGTAATCCGACACATTTTTTGGTCCCACAGTTTGTCGGATTTGACAGGTAGTGGAATATTTTTTTGAAATTGGAGATATTATCTGTCGACAGGAATACTACACCAGACTAATAAATAAATAAAGTAATATTAATGATAAAAGTATTTGTAAAATATCCTTTATCTAATAAAAATGTCGAATCTCTACATTAAAAACCAAAAAAAAAAAAAAAAAAAAAAAATTGTCATCATACAGGGCTTCATATTTCCATATAAGCCTGCTTCATTCTCTTTTTGCGATAATTATACTCAAGAGTTTTATTTTTTAACGAATGGCAATTTCACATCAATGAATCTTATGATATAATTAATTGCAAAGTATGTGATCACCTGTTTTATACTGAAACTTTGCCAACAATAAATTTGTCCCATCATTGTCTTATCGTTTGTACTATATAGGAAGGAATCATTACAGCTTCATGTGAGCAATATAGATAATTTTGAAAAGATTGAGAACTATTTCACAAATAAGTAATAACATTGCTTTATTTCTTTGTGCTACGCACTCAGAGATAATGAAATTTTATTACTATTACTTATCAAACGTATAATAAGTGGGCGTTTATTTTACTGATTGGCCAAGGATTTACTTTTATTTTACTTTTTAAATTATCATTGTTGCGCATGCTCGGCTCAATTATGAAAAGCACAATACAATACAAAAGATTGACAATGATACAATACATGCAACTCATGGCAGTTTCTTCAAACGAGCGAAACTTAATTTGTGACAAACATCCGAAGTGAATACAGTATTTCTCTAATTTCTATCTAGTTTTCACATTTCCTACACGGTGTGGAAACATTTGTTCTTCTTTGTAGAGAGGAGAACAAGTTTCGTGACATTTCCAGCGGAATACAATCCTCGGTGTTCTTCATCCAGTCATTAGAGAAACAGTTTTTACAACTTAAACACGTTAATTATGAAATATCTCACATCTCGTTAAATAAATTTTCAAATGTTTAAAACCTCGGCAAGCCTCTCAAACATCTGGAAAGTTTATTTCACTCGATGTGAGAAATTTCATAATCAACTTGTTCTCATTGTGGAAACTATATGTCTCCCATCCATGCATACGCATGGAAAAGACACAATAAAAGTGTAATTCTATTGCTTGGGTTTTATTTCCACTGGAAATACATAAGTTGTTGAAATATCAATATTTAGAAGCTAAATCTCAGAAACTGTGGTGTTTTATTATTAATTACTACAGGGCCGATACGTCTGCTGGTGAACTGATATTCACCGAGGGTATTCACTCACCCAGTTGCCAGTACTTCGGTGCTGGCCCAAAAACCGATTTTATTTGGAAACTTGCAAAATCATAATTAAAAAAAAAACTTATTTAAACTAAATTTTAATCATAGCGGTAATTGTCTTTCTATCAGCTTTTAAATATATTCGGGTTGATTTCCAAATGACTTTATTTGATCTTCACTGAAGTGATGAAAGTTGCCCAAATGGTGGAGAAGTAAGCTAAATTCTCAGTAACATCGATACTTTGTTAGTTGTTAACAGTGGGCAAATGCCTCTGCTGGTGGACTGACAGTTCCGAGGATATTCACAACTCATTAGCAAGTACTTCGGCGATGGCTCGAAAACCAAATTTATTTTGCAATATCTAAATTTAATTAGATCCCATTTGTAACTTGATCTCTATCAGCTTTACACTTATTCGGGTTATGGATTTCAAAATATTTGATTTGATCTGTAATGAATAGACATATGTTGTCGAAACGGCCATATGCTGAGGCTAAATTCTCTATTACTTTGGTATTTTGTTTTTAGGTCTACCATATGTTTGTAGAGACTTTATCTCAATTGCATATACTTCATAAAAAAATTAAGGGGTATGGAGTAAATGCATATGAGACATAGTCTCTACAAATACCCAGTAAAACAAGCATGAAACAACGCTTTTATTGTTGTTTTACATGTCCTTTGATAGTTAATTTTAAACTAGACCGTGTCTTTCCTGTAGTGTGGGGTCCGTAAAAAGATAAAAAGATTACCCATTTCTATTATGTATCATACTCTAAATTTGGGCTTTATATATACCAATTTTTTTATTATTTATTTTTTTATTCATTTTATTTATTTATTTATTTATTATAAATTTTTGTAATTTCCAAATGTTGTTCTGTTCACTTGTTTGAAGTGCTAACATCTTATTACATTACCATGTATAATTTTCTTGCATTTGACTCGATGAGTGCCATTTGTTAGTTTATATGTTGTAGTGCGGTTTTTTTTGTTCTGTAGTCGGGCAATGCATGACAAAGGTTGTAAAAACATTGTGCCAGTTAATTTTATGTTTGTTGACGACCCCGAATCTATGAGTAAACATGAACATGGATAGCGTTGTTCGATATGCAGCCATGTATTTTGATCAAACCGGGGTCAGGTTCCGTCTTGAACTTACTTTAAGGTAAGAGCAAAGTTAATTGTTTAATTGTTATGTTGACATCAACATGAAGATCAACTACAAAAGCGTTGTTTCATTGCTTGGTTCTACCGATGCCTCAGCTGGCAGAGGGTTAGACCTATAGGGTATTCACCAAACCAGTAATCATTTCTTCGGTGCTGACATGAAGACAAACAAAAACGAAGTTGCATAAAAAGCAGTAAATTTCGCCTCGCCGCACATGTGTCTAAAAGAGCAAACTCTCATCGGCAGCACGAAAATCAAACAACGTGGAATGCCATAATCCAAAAGTTGTCACAAATCGATTTTATCTTTTTATCTAAATTTTAGAAAACTTTACTTAAAACTAAAGAATATATGCATTTGCATAGCTCTGTCTTTAACTGCTTTTGGCTTTCTATTTAGTTAACAATGTAGGGATATGGAGTTAACGCAAATGAGACAAAGTCTCTACAAATACATGGTAATTCAGGTTTTTTAGGACATTTGTGCATTTACAGTAACTATCGTATTTTGTTATTCTAGCATATGTTTGTAGGGACGTTGTCTCATATCCTTCAATTTTTTATATTTCTAGGAAAAAACATAAACAAATCAGTAGTTTAAAGGTAGTAGACCTGGGGTAGGGGAGATAACTCCTTTTTCCGCTCAAATTACTTGTTTTGATTGGTATGAATAAAACAAAAGTTTTAGAATATTTATCATAAATAGAAATAAAATATTCATGTTATCATAAAACTGCACTCCTTTTATAAAATATTTCAAAGTGCCTTCATTAAAATATCTACGTTTTGAATGTCATCCTGAAAATATCAAAATAAATGAAAGTCAGATCTTTGCAAAGGGGGTAATGCTTTCTGCTTGACGCTTAGAATTAAGGAATTCTAAGACTTTTTATGCAGTTTTGCAAACATTGTGAAAAAACGGTATGTTCATTTTTTATTGTAAGTCATATGTGTGGAGGACCTTTAATTTCCAAGTTTTTGATGAAATTGAATGTAAGGATTTCCAGCTAGAACAGATTGAATGAAGCTGTGTTTTCAGCAATGATTTTACAACATATTTTCTTTTTTTACTGCAAATCAACACTTATCGCATGCTTATGATCATTATTCTCTCTTATTTAGTTCTACAAGTTTCTATCAAAAAGTTTAGCAATCTTTAATCTTTTATGCCAATTCTTATACATCTAAAGTAAAGTAGTATACGCTTCACTGATATCTGAACAGAATTTAGGACTCATAAGATAGGTGTGTTTCTGTGAACTATAAATCAAAAATTGTACGGCGAAAGTTTTCAAACCTTTTTCTGGAAATATATTAGTACATAATAGTTTCATACTGCAAATTTAAAGAAAATTGAATGTGTGGGTAATTTTTGGGTTACCCCGGGTCTACTAACTTAAATAATCTAAAGTACTATTCTTCCTTGTGTAGTGCATAAATGAAATAATTGTATAAAACACTCTCTGATTCTTTGGCTCTTTAGCTCTGAGATTTTTCTTTATCAAAAAACCGAATCAGTCTTTAAGCAAGTGTAATACAATTGAAAAGGCTAAACGTGTCCTATGCGTCGTTAACTTAACTAACTATCCCAGCATTTAAAATGATTTTGTATATTTTTAGGTTCATAATCATTTTAATAAAGACAGTCTATGCACGGCAGAGTTGTATAATCGAAAAAGGTTGATAGCATTCAGAATAGCCTGTCGTGCCGACTCATTATCACCAAATAATTGGAAGACGATTCCTAAACAGTTGTACGATGCCGCTTTTTCAATATCAGTATTTATAAAGTAATTCTGGGATATGGTTTGAATTATGGCTCGAATTGAACCTCTACACCGTTGTTCATCACGTAAATGGTAATGACATAAGAATGACAGGAAATGAGCGTACACAACTGGTGGTAAATTATGTAAAGTGTTATCTTCTGTTTCCAGCTCGCTTGGAATCAGACTTGAGTTGACATAAAATCTTACTAGGTGCAAAAGAAAAATGTTTATTGTTTTCGCTAAACCCATAGAAATTATCGTTTCTGATTTGAGTAATTCACGATGCACCAATTTAATTTTGTTTTTGTAATAAACTTTTTCCGGTGAACTCTTCTCAAGACCATAAGACAAAATACACAGAGCTTTTCGGTATTGTTTAATTCTGTAGAACATTGAAGCTACCATTAACCATCCCGAAACAGCATCATGATGTACATTCTGCACGAGATAACTGACATGTCTTGTACTGTCTGTAGAGCATCTTATTAGTAAATGTATTACAAAGTTGTACAGTTTGAGCTTTTTGATGGTAATATGCTGACATCGAATGCAACAATAAACTTCTTTCAAATGCAGTACTGTTATAAAGTACCAATTCTTTGGGATGGTTCATGCAGTCAAAAGGAATTTCAATGATCTCAGAATTTATAATTTACTCAAAATGGGCGCAAAAAAGATTAGCTTCAAAACGAATGAGTCTGCTTTGAAAATTTTGCAACTGTGGGGAGAGTAATATACATTGCCATTTCCAGGAATACAATTCGCGAAGCTTATCGAGTAAAATGTTTCGGTTTTCTCCTTCGATTTTGTTCTCAAACATGTTGTTTTCAGGAATAAAATAATGGAGACAAATTGAATATTCAACACAATACATCAGCCGTTTAAAACATCGCATGAAGCAAAAAACAAGATTTGATGGAATCCACACCGATAATGGTAATTCTTCAGAAAGCCAAAAGATGATGTTTTTGATGAAATACGAGCAAAGTAAATCGTTACAATGTTGATCAGTGTTTATCAAGTCTTTCAAAACTATTTTCATTAGAGCATAACACAAAAGCTGCGTGTGCGAAAACGAATGTATCAATAGTTTTTCTCCGATTGAAAAAGAAATCCGCCATTGTATATATTCATTTGGAGATCCCTTTACACCTATAGGAACAAACAGAACACCGTGTTCAATAATTTTTGCTATCAGGAACCTATTTGGCCATGAATTTCTAGATCTCCATATCCACTGATAAGCTTGACTAATCCATGAAGTGCAACGTAAGCACGTAGCTATATCAAACTCATTGTTGCTGTCTGAAAGACACGGTCCATGTATGTTATCAAGCATTGTGTAGTTAGGGTCATTTAGAAATACAAACAACTTCTTGAAAAGATCGTTAGATAAATATAAATCATCTCCTCTCCTTTCACATAGTTTTAAATAGAAATCCTTCGTACTGCTGATATGAAGCAATTTTACATATCCCGGTTTCGTGTCGTCTGTCATCATTTGAAAATTAGAGGCTATACCAGGTTTTGATTGAATAATTGATCTTTTTTCGTACACATCAGCACTTTTCAGAAATGTGCACTATATCAAAATCGCTACCTTTCATTTCAAGTCCTTCACCAAAACTTCCGCTGGTTACACGTGTCTTTGTCTTATCAGAATGCAAATTATCCCACAGTGTATTCAATAGCCTTTTAGTTTTTACAGTTTCTTCTGTCCCCAATAAATGGGTGCATAAGTATTGATACAAATCCAAAGATATCTCTTTTAAATCTAAATCTGAAAGCAACAAAGACATCTATACTATACAGTTATTTAATGTGTAGCCAGGCAATAGACCAGAATATTTTCCCGAGGTAATGCGAACAGCTCAGTGTTCTATTGCCCGAAGCCAACGGCTGAGAGCAATAGAACATTGAACTGTTCCATGACCGAGGGAAAATAATTCTGAGCTATTGTCCGACTACACATCAAATAACTGTTTTATTACCTAATCTGCACAAAAGAAAAATAAGTTGCGGAAATAGCCGTCTCCAAAACTCAAATTCAATGCAAATTATTTTACTTGATTTAATATTCTGATACACAAATAATCATTTGCAGCAAAAATGCTTATTAAATCTGAACAATTATTATTGTATTTTTAAAAAAATTACAGTTTTAATTCTGAAAATGTGCAAAATAATATATATGTTTTTATGTTGAATCATTTCATAATGTTAATGAATGTGCATTTGCTTAACACATTTCCAAAACCATAGTAATTAGTTCTGCCAGTCAGAACTCTAGCAGATTTTTTGTGTACAATGTGTCTGTAGTATTTTTATCATTATCAATAATTTGAAATTGTTTTTTAAAAAAAATGTTAGTAGAAATAAATTCCAACGCAAAAAAATCAATTTCACTAATATCAATATGGCATTAGCCAGGACAGAGAACAGTTATGAATACTCATAAAATTGTTTTCACCAATCACAGTACCCAGGCAATGGAACAGTAATGAATATTCATGATGAAATCATTTTGACCAATCACAGTAGCCAGGAAATAGAACACACTAGGCATTAGAACACACCAGGTAATAGAACACAATGAAATAGAACACTTAATTGTAACAATCTTCAAAATAGTTCCAAATACAAAATACTTAATAAAACATATAAAACACTACGATTAGGTAATAAAATGACATACCATTTCAATACACATTAATATCATATGAAATTTTATATCTGTTATTCTGATATTTATTTCTTTTGTGTTGAAATTTGTGAAGGAGAGAGAAAAGGGAGAGGAGAAAAAATTGTTTGTCTTTAGTTTTTCTTTCTTTCTTTCCTATTAATTTTTATGTCAATTTTAAATAAATGACAAAATGTAAAAGTTTGTTCAAATACAACCCCCATAAAAACAGTAATTTGGAAAATTACTTCATTAATATTAATGCAATTTCAATCAGATTAATGTAACATGGATTTCACCAAGTTGGCTGTTTATGTTTTGATTTGATCTGCACTTATGAAACATAAGTTGTCGAAATGCGCATATGTGGAAAATAAATTTACAATAACTTCGGAATTTTGTTATTTATCTCTGATCCAAACGGTAAACAAAACGAAATTGAACATCAGACGATAAACGCTTTAAAAATGAAATTAAAAACACCGAAAAAATAAACAGCAAGACGAAAATTTCTGGTACAATAAAAGTAAATACATTTCAAGTATTGTAAGTTCATATTAAGAAGTAAAACTAAAGACATATAAATTACAAAACTGTCTGCAAATAAAGACGCAATACCATTAGAATTTTTTTTGAATGGCTATGCTTACCGAGGTTCAATGTGTGGTATTGCCATCATCTGGCGTCCGTTTTCCGTTCGCCCGTTAATTTTCCAAATTTAAAACAAAATATGTGTTGCGAAACAGCTCTAAAGGCCAATAACTAAATAACGAGATACATGAGTATGTGAGCTGTTAAAAGGGATGAATTTATAATCTAGAATATGACCTAAAGCACAAAAAAAATATGGCAAAATAAAAGAATAGAAACAAAAAAAAGGTCGACCGATATATTTCGACAAATCTGTCGTCTACGAGTGGGTCGTAATGAATGAAGCAGTAGTTAAAAAAAATATGTTGTTACAGGTAAAACATCTTTGACATTGTGTGTACAGTGTTTAAAAATAATGTATATGATACAGGTAAAAATCTTTGACATTACATGTACTCTATTAGCAACATTATCAACATTCCAGCCGCTGAGAACATAGGATATCGAGACTCATTAGTCATAGAATGATCGTTTTACGTTTAAACCCCTGGGTTTTAAAGTGCCTAGTCTGAAAATAATCCGTTGTTCCAACGTACGTCTATTGTCTTGGCCTCCATGTAATTTTATTAGCACTGTTACTTACATAATTTGTGGGCAGTGGTAAGGGAGTCTGAAATGATTGGCGACTGGGCAATCCGTATTATTACGGACAGAGCGGATGTGTTCCGCAAAGCGGTCACCCAGTCGTCGGCAGGTCTCCCCTATGTATATCTTATGACACTGCCCACATATGATAGCATATACCAGATTCTGTGCTGTGCATGTGTATCCATTGTGTATGGTACATTGTAAATGTGTTGTCAGGACCTCGAATTTCGTTGGTTTCAAGAGTATGGGGACAGGTTACACATCTCTATCTTTTACATCCTTTAGTGCGCCTGTAATTAGCCAGCACTACTTTAGATTTTAAGTTACTGCTGACTAGATGCTCGCGAAGAGATTTACCGCGACGAAAAGCCATGAGGGGCGCTGATTGAAAAACATCAGCCATCAAACTGTCTTCCATAACAATGCTCTTGAAATTCAAGAGAATGTTGCGGATGGCTATGTTGTGGGGATGGTAATTGAGAACAAAAGATACTCTGTCATTCTGTGACTTGCGTTTTGGACGCAGAATATGTTGTCTATTCTATTTACAAACGGATTCCGAGGCCCTGTCAACAACAGCTTTGGGATATCCCCTTGAAGTGAAGAACGATGTCATTTTGTTACACTGTATTCTGAAATCATCTTCATCACTGCAAAGACGTCTAAGTCTTACAAATTGCGACTTAGGAATAGCATCCTTGCAGGTTTTAGGATGAGAAGAGTTGTAAAAAAGGTAACAATGAGCATCAGTGGGTTTATAGAAGATCGAAGTTTCAATGCCATAGTCGGATACCCTGCATGAAATGTCTAAAAACGCCAATTCCGATTCACTTACAGCGAAAGTATATTTTATGGCTGGATGGTAAGACGATACAAAGCCAATGAAAATTTGGAGTTCCTGATCAGAATTACTAGAAACACCGAAAATATCATCTATGTATCTTTTGTGAAGATCAGGAAGGGGGCCGTTGAATCTGTAAACATTTTTTCCTCCAGGTATCCGACAAACAAGCAAGCAAAACTAGGACCCATTTTTTTACCCATGGCAACTCCGCCTGTTTGACTGTAAAAATCCCCATTAAACTGAAAAGTATTGAGATTGAGGACAAGTTCCGTCAGTCTCAAAATAACGTCCGTGTCAAAATAGGGATTGGGTCTCCTGTCCAAAAAATATTTGACTGCCAAAATCGCATCAGTATTAGGTATGCTTGTATAAAGGGCAGTGATGTCCATGGTGAAAATCTTGCGTCGTACACCGTTGAATTTTAAATAGTTGAAAATGTTCAAGGCATGGTTAGTATCCTTGACAAATGTCGGGAGAGTTTCAACGATCGGCATGAAAATATCATGCAGCAAATTAGAAATGTTTTCTGTAGGACAGCTACAAGCTGACACTATTGGTCTTCCTGGGTTATGGAGCTTGTGAATTTTAGATAGCATATAAAAACCGGAGTTCTAGGTTCAGAGACAATCAAACGCTAAGCCTCAGACGGAAAAATTTCTGACTCAATGGCATTGGAGATTAGTTCTTTGACTAGTTTGTGATTCTCTTTTGTATTATTGTTTTCCAGTTTGTGGTAAAAACGGAAATTAGACAAATGAGATTCAGCTTCCCGAACATAACAGTTTAAATCCCAAGCAACAACTGCACCACTCTTGTCTGCAGGTTTGATGACAATGTCCTGTCTCATTTTTAGTTGACGAAGGGCTGATTGTTCCTCAGAAGTCAAGTTATGTTTTTTCAGAGGTTGAGTTTTCAAATTAGAGATTTCGGCTAATCAAACAGTAAAATAACGTTTTAGGGTGGGAAACCAGGAAGACTTGGGAGTGATGGTTGAATTTTTGGAATAATGAGGCCAGATCTTGTTTTGGACATACATCCTCCTCGGTACATTATTCTTAAACACTGTACACACATATTTTTTAACTACTACTTCATTCATTACGACCCACTCGTAGACGACAGATTTGTCGAAATATATCGGTCGACCTTTTTAATGTTTCTATTCTTTTATTTTGCCATGTTTTTTGTGCTTTAGGTCATATTTTAGATTATAAATTCAACTCTTTTAACAGCTCACATACTCATGTATCTCGTTAATTTTCCAAATTTCATCATTTCCTCTGAAACTACCGAAGCAAATTCAACCAAGAGATACAGGAATAATGCATGGACATTTTTTACAAAGCTAAGGAAGCTCATTCCGTTTCTATACAGAAAAAAAAGAAAAAGAAAAAATTAAAAAGACAATTGTTCAGAGAACAATTGCAAGGTCTTTCCCAGTCAATGTTGTGTTTAGTGTTATGTTTTGTCATGTCACATGTTTAAAATCATCTTGATGAGATGTGTATTGTCTCCAATATATTAGAGTAGGCATTTCTAATCGTTTTAAAGATTTTACGTAAAAAAAAAACGAAAAAATTGGCACTGACCTTGACCTTTGACCTTGATGACCTTTGACCTTGGGATCAAATTGAAGGTCTCTTCTTACTGATTAATTTGATATGTTACATGACCATACTATCTGTAAAGGTTTAAAAGTAATACACAAAAAACCTGTTTCCGAAACACGTCAAGGGCAATAACTCTTCAGGGGGTCATTGGAGAGCTTCGGTCTAAATAAGACAAATGTAGCCCTTGACATGGTGAACATTTTTGCTGATATAATTTTTCAGCTATCTATTACGGTTATTGAGTTTATATGCTAACAAGGTCAAAGGTCAAAGTCAAAGGTCACCGATGACCTTCAACCTGGTACTCAAATTGAAGGTCTTTTCATGCTGATCACTTTAAACATTTATGTTTACTATATTATCTGTTAGCGTTTAAAAGTTATTCGCAAAAAACCGATCTACCGAAATGCGTCAAGGGCAATAACTCAAAAACGGTTTGTCGCAGAGTTTTAGTTGAACTGAATCAAATGTAGATCTCAATGAGAGGAACATTTTTGCAATATAATGTTTTTATAATTTTTTTATCGTTTCCGAGATATAGCGAGAACAAAATTTCAAATGGCGGCCGAAAAAAATTTTTGACCCCTTTTTTTGTAATCAGGGTCATCAGAGCTACCTGGAAACCAAATTTCATCAAAATCCAACAACTTTAAAAAACCGACAAATTTAGGGGTCAAAAACGCGTAATCGGGGTCGCGACCCAAAACAATTTTTTTACATGATAAATCATCCTGAGGATGAATGAAACATTTTCCCCACCTCAGATTTTTGATATCGGTTACGGTTTCTGAGTCTATCTGCTAACAACAAAAACAGGGGTCGGGGAGATAATTCTGTTACTAAAAATAGATTTCGTCCGTACCCTAAATTCGAAAGAGAATTTTCAACTTCCAGTTAGTACGCGAGGTTTCGTAATGATACATCAAAAGGTTTTCCGTACAGAGAAAGACCTTAAAAATGGCCACGAACGTGGAACACCTCTAAAGCCTTTGAAACAATTCAACCATACTTTACTGGAATTTGCGTGTGGTAGGTCCTCTACCAAGATTGCTCATTTTTTTCCAATTAGACGAAAAAAACACCATTTTCGTCAGCTTTCCTGAGGCTACTAAAGCAAATTCAACTAAACTTTACAAGAAAGATGTATGGAAGGTTATTTACAAATATTTTAATTAATTCCTCTAAAAATTTTTCAGTTACATTTGTTTTTAAGGACAAATAGTTATTATTGCATTTATCTGAAATTGAAATTGATTACTCCATATCTTTTCGTAAAATACTTTCATACTACTTTATAAATATATTAAACCTACTTAATAAATTTATGTAATTGTTGTGAGGAAATGGTATATTATGAACACTGTAATTTTGCCAATTTATTGATTAATGTTAAAATATACGAATTATTAAAAGTATTTCTGAATCCTTTAAACGCTGTTCACTGCAAACTCTAATTTAGCAAATGTCTTTAAACAATGCATCCTTGACATACACTTTAAAGTTTCTTTAAACTGAACTTTTGTTTCTCTTATCTTCTTATCTATTAGCTTATTTACGTATATATTAATTTTAACTGATACTCATTTCTATCAAGACATCCAATTTTGGAGAATTTCTATGTTACCATACTAAAAAAGGAAAAAATTACCCGACATTTTGCTAAAACATCATCTTTCACACCAAAATCATTAGCGTTTCTCCATTTTTTTTCCTGTCATAGCCAGAACAATTCTCTATATACAACCGAATTCACGTTATCAAATGTTTGAATACAGGTGAATTCTTAAATTTTAATCTAAAATCACGTTCACAATAAAAAAAACTTATTACATTCATAAAGACATACTATTGATCTCCAAATCAATGTGCTTTGATAATTTAACTTCAGTTGAAAAAATCATGAGGTAAGTAGTAACAAAAATATGACCAGGTTTACACAACCTGTGGGGTAGGGTGTTATCAGTTTGGGTAAGAATTATGAAATATTGATATGATATGTATTCTTGCTTTTATAAACAAAAGAAATATCGTTTATGTCTGAAAGGTATAACCTATCCTATTGCTGCTCAAATCTTTTCTATTCTTCTAAACTTTTGACCTTTATTTGCATTGAAAAGAAATCATTTGTCGAAAGTATAGTAGTTATTTTCAATTTGTTTGCAAAATAATTTATACTCGAGATGTATTGTTTTTCCAATTGCCAACAGAAAAAAGCAAAACTTCAGACCCCCTAGTATATAAACACCCGGCATCCTAGCAACGATAACAGACATTTCACGAAATTGATCACAGTGGACTGTGAACTCAAATGTTGATAGAACATTGGTCATCTCAAAGTTTATTTATATTGTCTTTGTAATCAAGTGCAAAAAATTAATTGACGAACGTTTCTCCAATTCAAAATTCATCAAAATGTTTCACAATGAATAATTTTTCATTCTTATTGCTAAAAAAGTGAAACATTATTAAACAATATACTTGCAGCTTCACTTATGAAAAGAACAAATTAAGAATAAAAGTATACATCTATCAAATGAAGATACTTGCCATTGTTAATTCTTTGGCAATATAAGGAAATACTTTACTGTATTTTCAATGTTTATTACTGTAATCTTGCGTAATGTCCTGATTCGTCCCTATAATTGCTCCCTATCTGTTTTTTATCTAGATTGAAGTACAGGTGTACACGATGAAGACAGAAATGTTCACATATGATTTTACGTTCACTATTCATAATTTGCAGCAATCTTACAAGACGACCCTACTACCCAAATTCACACCTTTATTTGTGTTTTGCTTCTTTCTATTATCAAATTCAATGCGCTACCTCTGTTTAGATTTTCTCCGGCGCATTTTATTATTTTTAGCCGATAAAATCCGATTAAAATATTATGAAATACAACATTTTTTGTACCCGCCGCACGTCGATAGTGGGATCTGTAATGCTATGTGGTGTTAGTCCGCTGTCGCAAAATTCTTGTGGACGCAACTCCTAAGAAATCGCTACTCGGATTTTATTCAGATTTGTACTAGATCATATTGCACCACGTTGATTCAATAATTTTGCAGGAGTAGTAGACTCGTTTTCCATGATGTTCTCATTGAATTTTGTTATGATCATAATTATTGTCACGCTCATTTTACCTGGCATGTATAGAATAGTTTTTGAAATCCAAAATCCACAAAGTCAATTATTTTCACAATTTGTAACATGTTTGGTTTCAAAGTTCTTGTAAGACAGGGGATATATGCCTACGTGTAGCAATATTAACGTCCGTTACCCATATATAAAATACACGTATCACTATAGCTTTATTGGAAACCACTACTAAGTTTATTTTCCCTTTTCTGGAAAATATATTGGAAAAAAGTATATGTCATTAGTCTCCGGTTCTAGTTTACGTCTATATCGAAATCCGATGAAAAATAAAAATTTTACCTAATCTAAACCTGTTTGGCCTCTCATATCTCCGAAAGGAAACATGTTATCAAAATCTGATACTTAAAACCCATGTTAATTTTTTCATAAGGAATCTATTAAAAAAACTGCATCAAAACCGGACTACAAATGAAAAAATTTAATTTTTCTAATTTGCCCCTTTTGAGCCCCTTTTTTCTCATGAACTTTTCATGGGACGTGCAATCCATTAGACATACTTCTGATTGAAAGTTTCCTAAGGGGCACCTTGAAAGAAACCCCATAAAAATTTGAGGAACAATAAAAATTCTACAGCCAATTAAGTGAAAACACCCAATTCTGCCCTTTTTGGTCCCTTTTTTAAACGATAGGGGCGGGCCACATAATCTAAAACCAATCAAAGTCTCTCTTTTGTGCCAAGAAACATTGTTTGAAAATTTCATAACAACTGATTAACTGGAACGTAAGTTATTGACCAAAAACAAAGGTGTCTACAGAAGAGGACAACGACAACAACGACGTCAGCGCCAAACCATTATACGACCACAAACCACAAAAATTCATTTTCCAATATTTTTTTTGTAAAATACCTTCATATTTTTTCTATATTTAAAGTAAACTTTTGAAAACTAGTGATCAAAAATTTAAATTGTGCTCAAACGTTTAAAAAATCGAAGCAAAACATCTAGTAGTACTTGTGTTATACAAATAGACAATTAATATAAATCTTTTATACAATAGCACAATCAATCTTATTCTTTTAAAATTAATATTTTATCTAAATGATCACCAAAAGAATGGAAGGGACATATTACTAATAATGGTTTACTTCTCTACCTCCGTTTATATTGATTTGAATTAGTGGGATCCAGAATCCTACTAGTATAAATTAGGATATTTCAATTTCTCCCAGGAGAAATTTGAATTCATGTCTATACTGGATTAAATCCAGTACAAATCAGAATTCTAATTTGTCCCAGTAGAAATTGGAGTACCAATTTGCACTGGATATAATCCAGTACATATCACAATTCTAATTTGTCCAAGTAGAAATTAGAATTCCAATTTGTACTAGGAGGATTCTATATCCTACTGGATTCCTATTTGTACTGTAACATATCTGTACTTTTGGTTTACCAAATAAAAAAAAATAAATAATAAAAGACAGTAACTTCAAATGATCAAGAGTTCTATGCAAAATAGCACTTGGTTATTTCGAGTACCAAAGAACGAATTTTCTTTGTATTTTGTACATGTACTTAATATATTTCAGATGGTAGGGTTTTGTGCTGGTATTTTTAAAAAAAAAATTCTGGACCTGACTTTTGCCCAAAAAAATCTCTGGCCAGCATCTAAGTGGAAAAAATGAACTGGTCCTGATCCTGTCCATTAGAAAAAAAACTAGCTCATCAAAATTTTCTAGCATTGTGTATATGGGAAAAAAATGCGAAGCGGGCGAAAAAAATTTCCCCGCT
>MJUU01047799.1:15532-43976 GCA_002080025.1 Modiolus philippinarum | reverse complement strand
ACAATCATGTATTTTTTTTATGAATATCCTGATGTTTTGTTTAAAAATACCCCAAAAACTTTTCGCGTCTCGCTCCGCTCGGCGAAATTTCCTTTTATTTCTAATTGGACCCCCTCTTTTCTAATTGCTTGGATCTGCGCCTGGACTGTGCTTTTCACGACATTTGGATCCAGAATTTTGTATGTTTTTTTAACTAACACTGATAACTGGAGGGAACCCATAAGAGATTATAATTTTTTTTTTTGGTGTTCTGAAGAAAAGATCGAATTTAAATAGAACATTTCCGCGTATTTATCAGATATTTATTTTGAATCTAGTTGTACTTGAAGGAAATACTAATTACCATACAACATGTACAATATACATTACTGAGGTAAGTGTAAACGACCCAGTAAAGCTTGGATTTTCGGGGGTTGGGCTGGGATTTCTGGCCCATGTCTATGCTAAGAAAATCTCCGACACCAGCACCTGGGTTAAAAAAAATAATATAGCCCTCGCGTTGATCATTAGAAAAAACTCGCCCAACAAGTAACAAATTTCCTAGAATGCGGTCCAAAACGTTTCCCCAGGTCGGGTGAAAATCACCACCCCCCTCCCTTCCGAAAATAAATAAGATCCGTGCCTTACGAAAGTATCTCAACACTCGGTGCGAACAAAACTATTTCGCTTGATCGGACAATCAATGCAGTATACATATAATTCCCCCAGGGCGTTTTTAAACTTTAAATTGGAGATAACAATAGAGGGTAAGCCGTGGGTTCTTTAAAAAGAATCCACAGTTAATACAATAGATGACGTCACAACAATGGTTTAATTTATTGTTTTATTATATAGTTTTGATTTGTTTTACTCTATATTTGATACGAAGCCGTAAGAGGTGAATAAATAAACGTATTCACCTGCTAAGTGATATTCTCTCATGACGTCATATCGTGTTGAATTTTATAATTGTATCAGTAAATACGCTTTTTATTGACCTGGAAACAAGATTTTTTCGGTAAATATTGGTTTACAGGCCAATAAATGCGTATTCGCCTGGTGAATAAAAGGATATGGAGTAAATGCACATGAGACGAAATCTCTACAAATACATGGTTAAAAACAAGCAAAGGAACAACGCTTTTATTGTTGTTCTTCATTATTGTCTGAAAGGCAATAATTGACCGGCAGTGTTGACATATACATGTTTTATTCGTCTACTAAAATCCAAGCTACTATATTTTGACTACATGAGTATAGAGAGTATAGGGAAACGAAACTATTACTAAAAGTCTTAAAGTCTATCAATTTGACTAACTACCACAAAGTAAAGTTAAACATAAACATACAACATGGAGGTTGAATGTAAGCTGTTATGCAGGTTCAAATACGCATATTTGAAACATTATTGAAACACCGGACAAGAAAAAATAAAAAAAAAAAATATTTCGCTCACTCTTAAATTCAAGAATATTTGAGGCGAAAAATTTANCCCACCCCCCGAAAATCAAATGGTTTTTAAGATTTTCTGTTTTTCAATGCCTATGTTCAAACAGTTCAAATACAAATACGTTATCAAAAAATGTTAATCTTTATCTTCAGTTTACAAAACGTCATTTGAAAAGTAAATGCTATGTCCGTAGAAACTTCTATTCCCTCACACAGAAACACCTAAACAGAAGAAATATCAGGTGTTTATTGTTCTATGTCGTGCAATTTGTGAAAATAAAGATAAAAGAGCCTTACTGGCCTACTTGTAACATGTTTTGAACTACAGAAAATGATTTATAAAGTAGACAAATGGAATTTACGATCTTTATTCAATTGTTGAGTTTCTATAAGATTCGTAAGAGCACTGAATGCATCCTTTTTCATTGAATTTTAGGCCAGGATACAGATGCCATTCTTAATCATCATTAACCCAATATCTGTATCCCTACTTACACAACATTTGTTTAGTTTCAACACTTTCTTTCTTGAATATTGAACTTGTACAAGTATTGAACATCTCAAAGATGTTCAAAGCTTCCATGTGAAATTTCTCCTTAGCCAAACAGACCAAAGTGAAAATTTTCGGAACAAGTCACCACCAGATGGTATTAACAGTGATTGTGGTGATATTCAAACTCAATATCCAACCAATTAGATGTTCTTTTGCCATAATTTCATTAAAAGTTAACATCGCAAGTTTTTATACTTCTAATTAGAATGAACCAATGTGATATGATTTTTTTTTTTCAGAAATTGTTTTGACATTTAATATTGAAATATCTTCTAATTTTACATTATATTGGCAAAAATTTTATAAACAATTTGAGTCGCAAACATTCAAATCATTTCAAAACACTTCAAATATGGAAATTATTTAAACAAATCACTTCTAAGTGGTATTTTTGGAGATTGCATATTCATTTCACATTCCAAATTCTATTAATCAGATATTTGTTTAGCAAAAATTAACTTAAATTTTATATTGCAAACATTCAAATCATTTCGAAACACTTCAAATATATACAAATGTAAACATTAATAGATGGTATTTTGAAGAGATTACAATGAATATTCAACGAATGCATGTACCAGAATTTTGTAAAATTATCAATTATTTTGGAAACACTTCCTGTAAAGGAATCATTTAAATAAAATTATGTATTTAATGTACATTTATCTTAAATATTTATTAATAATACTTCAAGATATTCATTTCATTTCCTGTTGTAAAGTATCATTAAGTAATTCGTAATTCGTAAGATTTTTCACGTAGCTTTACATTTATTTCAAACAGAGACATTTAATTCTCTGTTTCAAATAAAAAGTATGATTAAGAAAAATAATTAAATATAAATTCAATATTCCAGATTTTTTCATTTTCGCTCAATATTTGCACTCCCATGAATTATCATTACATATAAGTTTTAGACTAAGTATTTAATTAACTTGAATTGAAATAAAAAATGACGTACGACGGACGACTAATGCAATCTGAAAGGCTGAATGGCGTATGCTGACGGATGACGGATGACGAGTAATTAGGAACAGTGAATCCTGACGGATGAATGATGACTGATGAATGATCTGACGTATGCCTTTTGAATCTTGAATGATCTGACTTGACTGTTGACTGATTGGTGACGGATCGATCACTCGTGACGAATCGCAAAAAAGGAATGTTGACTGGTCCAGGGACTGTACACTACTGTCCTCGCTGGTAGCTGTTTTAAAAGAAGGACCAGCACTGACGTAATAGCTCATTGTCAACATGACATAAATAACATTCAGTCCAGATTTATTTTTATTAGCTGGTCTCTAGAAGATCTATGCATGCATTACGCATGGGATTAAATGTGAATCGTACTGGCGACCATGTTTAACACAAGAGTAACAACAGCTTGTTACGAACTTATACGTACTATTTAAGACGCAAATACATCTCAAGATGCAGCAAATGGGACATCGCTTTCATTTTTTTTTATCTTGAAGTCATTGTAAGCCCCAATCAACGTACAAACGCTATTGTCATCCATCTTCTCTTTAAATATTGCATACTTATACATAATATACCGGTATTCAGAAATAAGTTAAGTTGGGTTATGTCACCTAATTTCGATATATCCATCCTTAAGTGGTAGACGGGAACCAAAGACAGTACATTACTCATACTAATAAATGATTGAAAAAGAAAACACTCGCTAACTCCATTCCTTTAAGACCTGATATCTATATTAAATTTTTACATGTAACTTAAAATTGGGCTTTTGTATTTTTTGTGTTTACTTTGTTTTATGATTATAAGCTTTGAAGTTAATCCAGAGACATAAATACTTTAAGTAAATAGTATTACACACTAACATTGTTATTTCTACAGAATAATCACAACACCTTAAAGGCACGTGTGTTATAATCTAAATATGCGTGCTAAGTTCTAATCGAAAATTCAAATTACAAAAATCCGATGTTATTGTGAATTTAGGTTAAATGATTTCAAACATAATACATGACTCGTAAAAAACGAAAATAGTGATTGCAAATAATTGAATAAAAGAAACTAATTTTTTTTTATTTGTGTGGCGAGATGGACCTGTCTTAACAGAAGAAAAATACATTTCAGAGAAATAATTTATAAAAAAAATACTTAAATATTACTCCACTTAAGGCCAGTTTTTCTATTACTTTCTAGCCGTAGCTTATCTCAGTAATTACAGTTTTACATGAAATTACTGAATCTACCCATGGTGTTGTGAAGCAAAGAAGTACCTTTTTCACTGTAGTTCTTCATCAGATTTTGAAATATTGTCTTTACAACCTAAGTGGCCCATTTTTAGCTGTCTGTTGCATTTCTCAGTTGGTAATGTTTATTTCGAAACTTAATATAAATATTTGCTTGTATATTTGATATAGTAAGTTTCTCCTGCTGTATTTAACATTTTGTACATTATCTTTTTATTTTTATTTTAGAAGGTACTTTCTGGGATATGGTACCAATGAAAATATACTTTTGGAAAGAACATATTTAGACTTAAATTTTAAATTCTATTTCATTGTTTTTGATCTGTCTATGGATGTCATTAAAATATTCCTCAGTTGTTGATTGTACAGGTTATTAATCAGAAAATTATCCAACCTTAGCGATACCGTTCAATAGTGAAATAATCGATAAATTCCGAGTCAGGTCAAATCTGTCTACCTCTGTCGGTAATTGATGTCCCAAATGATACAGTATGGCGGCTGCCTACATTTGTTTATCAAAACGTCTTTATTTCTTAGCAACTTTCAAAAGAATGATAATTTTCGTCATACGTTCTTTCAGCTAAGTGAGTAGAAGATGGATTTTGTCATACAGGCAGTGCAGTGATAGAACAAAAATGTACAGCAAGCTAACAAAAGAGATATCAATACAGATGACTGAATGATCAGATAACCACTCTCTGTACATTCTGTTTTTTGTTTGTTTGTTCTACTCTAAAAGTTTTCGGGGATTCCGTTTTAGATGAATAAAACCGCATATAGCGTGTACCATTCATATATATTTTTGATTCAATTAATTCTGTTCATGTGCACACGCTCTTGGCCATTAGCATGATGCAGATCGTATCTCTAATATAATGCATGTACCAGGAATTCGTTTTTCTAATATTTATCGATCAAATAAATATCCTTTCCTGTATTGCATTCATATAGTGTGTAAGCCATTGGAACAATTTGAAATGGTCTCATTTGTCTTGAAAAAGGAAGTTTCAGCTATGTTGGGTACACTACATTCAACAGCATTCAGCAGATAAAATAAAGAAAAACCCTTTTACGATACTTTTTTTTCTTCAATGAATAATATCTGAAAAAAATTATAAAAGAAAAAAGAGAACATTTATTATTTCACAATTACTCGAAAGCAAAATTGAAAAATTAAGTATTTGGAAGTTATTTGAGCAAGAATTTAAGTTTTAAGTTTTAAGTTGAATTTAAGAACTAAGTTAATAATTACTAAGGGGGGAAGCAAATGGCAAAAAATAGCTGCTTTACATTATCACCGAAAGTTTTTATTTCATAACATCAATGAACAAATAAAACAGTATGGAGTAAATGGGACAAAATATACATGCATGGTGAGATTAAACAAATGGAACAACGCTTTCATTGTTGTTCTCAATCTTGACGTCACAATGGACCTGCAACAAAGTGAAAACACTATTACGTCAAAGTAAGTTCAAGAGCGACCCCTAGCACTGGTTTAAGCTGAATTCATTTGCTAAATGCTACATCCATGAATCCACTGTTTAACATCCTTATTGTCATGGATGCAGGGTAGTAAAGAAGCATAAAATGTCGGGCAAAGTACTCTTACAAACACTGTCATCCGTTGGCTGACAAAGGGACCAATAGCCAATAGAACATATAAACGATCACAGGGCACTCATCGAGTTGATTTTAAAAGAACTTGGCAAAAATTCAAGAATGTGGGCAATAAATACGGATCCCGAGAAAAAGTGTTTATTTTTTACAAAAGACGCCAAATGAAGAATTTTGATAGTGCATTCATAAGAGAAAATACAAAAATACCCATGCTGCATAATTTACGGTATTAAGTATTTGGAAGTTATTTGAGCAAGAATTTAATTCATTTGCTAAATGCTACATCCATGAATCCACTGTTTAACATCCTTATTGTCATGGATGCAGGGTAGTAAAGAAGCATAAAATTTTATTATGCTGAAGAAGCATAAAATTTTATTATGCTGTACACGTGTTGTAAAGAAGCATAAAATTTTATTATGCTGTACACGTGTTGTAAGGAGTAACCTCTCATCAACAGGTTCTTTCATGAACACTGTCAAAAAGAGCATTCACCTCAAGCTAATTATGTCTTCAATAAGTATATTGGTATATAGGGTATTCACCAACCTAGCAGTCAGTACTTAGGTGCCGGAATGAAATTTGTTTGGAAAGTAAGTGAGAACCGAGCCGTCAGTCTAAAATGAAACAAAGTAACGACAACTTCGGAAAAGCAAATAAACAAAAAGACCACATGATCACGGCACAGAAAAGAAAAAATGAAGACACACCCATATACCAAATAAATAAGTAAATAAATGAAATATTTATAAATGAAAAAAAATAAAATGATCAATACGTAACTAATTAAAAAAAAACAATGGATGAGATCAGGTGCACCGGTAGAGTTAGCATGGAAACTTGCAATAACTGAATTCTAGAAAAGAAAATTTTGTTTAACTCCAAGGAGTATCTCCTTCGTACATAGATTTTCGTTTACTTATGTTGGCTCTTCATTTAGATCCTTTTAGTTGTTTTGTTTTCATTCTGCTCTTACACCAAATGTTTAGATTTAAACTGCACTGCAGAGACATTAGTTATATTTCTGTTGTCGACATGATTTGATATACGAGTATTTTAACTGAGAAATGAGCAGATATTTTCAGAAGGCATATACGTTAGTACCGGACTGACGCACACAAAATATTATATGCTTGAACTTGAATCGGCAGCGTTAAAGTTGCTAAGCATGGATTAGACTATTCTTGCAACACAAGCGTATTTGGTACTTTATTTTTGTGGCGTTGCTTTTCATGTTTCTTTCTTTTGTGATATTTTGTCCTGATGTTTCTATGATTTGTCAACATTATAGTACTGTTTGGATTTTTGAACTCCTATGTCAGCTTCTTTCGATAGTATTTGTTTCTCACAGTAATAATATAATAGAATAAATTTTATTAACCAATCATGGGCCATTTCTGGCATAGTACATACAATATATTATACAACATTATACAATAAAAATCTAAAAACATAAATTATACATTTGTAGTAGTTATCAGTCATTACATACATAACATTTTCTTACAACACTGTAGGTTTGTTTTTGACATGATAATCTCTCTATTTCAAAGTTGTAAATATATAGTTCGCAAATTTATTAACAATATCTGCATTCTCGTTTACCATCAACCAATTAAGTTTATTAATACTTGATAGACTTTTAAAATTTTCACATTGCTCTTGTATATAGCTCATGAATAATTTTCTTACATTTTCGTAATGCGGACATTTAAAAAGAAAATGAATTTCATTCTCATGTTATTTGTATTGCATACTGCATGTTGCATACATACCGCAGTATTCCAAAGAGAAGGACATTGCCTCAATTGAAAATGGCGGAGGGGTGTTGAAGCTCCATAAAACCGGTTTAACCCCAAATGTCTTTTATAATGCTTGTGAAAAGTAAGGAGCTTTGCGAAAGACAATTTGTCCGATGGTTTTCAAACGAATTTGTCTTTTCTGCCTCTTTGACTTTTGCTCTTGACGATTGTGGTAGATAATATTGTTATTACCCTATTCGTTATGTGACATTGATTGATCTTTTTGCAACAATCTAAAATAGAAACTAAGTGAAGAATGAAACCATACATAAAAATGGACTTTGAAGATATACATTAACAATGAAGGGATATATATGATTAAAACATCGAAATAATTTCAAGTGAAGTGCCAGTGTTAGTTTTGTAAGATTATTGAACTAATTATCTTTATTCAATAAGATCAAGCCTTGCAAACAAAAACCTTATGAGTAAACAACTAGATGTGAAGTAGGTTAGTATGGTGCGTTACGCCGTGATAAAGTCCGTATCAAAAACAAAATATCGTATATTTCTATCATAAGTAGTTCACAAAATGGTAATTACATTTCTGTAATAGAAAAAAAAAACAAACTGCAATTTCCATTTTCGCACAGTTAATTACGGAAGTTCGTTAGTGCCAGGTGGTGTTTTATTTTTATCTCGTTATAATGACTTAGTATCTCGTTATAACGACTTAGCTAAGTAACCAATTGTTATTGAACAGATAATAAGACCACCGACGCAAATTTTCAAAAAGACCCATCTTCGGACCTTTGTGACTAAGATAAGATCCAATTGGTCAAGTAGTTTCAGAGGAACAGATCTTTGAAATTGTTCTCAATGGGTCCAATATTAAACTATGTTTCCCGCTGGCAGCCATCATGAATTTAGTGTGGACCTGAAAACACCATTTTTATAGGGGACCATATAAGGACTATTATGACCAAGTTTGGCTCCAATTTGCCAAGTAGTTTTAGAGAAAAAACTGTTTTTAAAGGGACCATCTTAGGACTATTGTGACAAAGTTTGGTTCCAAGTGGCTAATTAATTTCAGAGACAACGTAAGTGATGACAAAAGCTTATTTTGGCATGGGCTAGGTGAGCCAAGGTCATTAATAAGAGGTACAAAAGACAAATGTACAGAATAAAAGATAAAGAATAAAGACATTTCCAACAAATTTCGACTTTATGACCTACAACAAGACCAGTGCAATTGGTTGGGGCAATTCTCGTCCCGAAGTTGAAGGTCCTATGTTCGAAATGCTTCATTAATTTTCATCTTTTGTCGGATCCATTCCAATTGTCAATGAAGCCGTTAAATATGTGTTCTAGATAGGAAAAATGAAAGGAAATGGAGTGAATGTACATGTGACAAAAACGCACTCTATACTCCAGTTTATCAAGGTCAGGGCTTTTATAGAATGTCTTTGTCAATGTAGCTGTTCTCATTGGGTACTACCGTAACGCGGGAATCGGGATTAGTCGAAAAAAGAATGCACGAGCTAGGTTAGAATAAATAACTTTATTAATGCATGAATTTATTCATGACACTGGAACTATAGAAAAAAATAACCCATGAACGGGAAAAGCAGCTTCTTTCAGAGTGCTTCTTAAAAATAAAGCTGGAATAAAAGACTTTACACCATGAACCTTTGCCCCTTTTACACAGGAAGAAAAAATCAAGAAACGAAACTAAAATACAGAAATGAACCGAAACGAAACGGAACGAACTGTTTCGTTTCTTGAATTAGAAAATATTCATAGGATACTTACTAAAAGAAGAAACGAAATCGTTCCGTTCCCTTACACGTTTTAGAATCACCCTTTAAGTGATATTTTACAAACTTCCTGTGAAACTGATGGTATACCCAAAATGATATATATCATAAACATGTTTATTGGCACCCAGGAACGCATTGTTATGCTTTTTTGCTCAGATATTTCATCCCGGATTACTTATTTAATTTATTACCCAAAAGCATACTTTCTAGTCTGTTATTTTAAGGCATATACTGATAGCCCTTTTCTCTGATTTTATTTCCTAAAGGCCATGTGTAAATTGATACAACATATGCCAAGTCACCGTGGTTAAGAATCAAAAAAAGTCAAATATACAGGATTAATTTTTCTTTGTTTTCCAAAAAATGCGACTTAGCCAATTGAACAAAACCACAAGTTTCTATTCTGATAGTTAGTGAAAATTTTAGTAGAAGATCAAGGGCTAAAATCTCATATTTTTTATATATTTAAAAAATGTTGACGGACGGACAGATGGATAATGCCTTACAAATAACAGCAATTTTAAAGTTAATTAACCTTGTATTGGTAGGTTTACACTGCCGATCAAGGCAACTCGACCGAACTCGATCTATGAATATTCATGAATATTCATCGGTCGGTACAATGATCTTGAATGCTCGTGTTCGGTCTAATAACCAAATCGGGGCGATCTTACTAACTCTGTTAAACTCGAGCTGTGTTCCCGAATATTTTTGACATGTCAAAAAATATCGTGAAGAGGTCGTTTGCATTATATGTCGTGAACAGGTCGGGAATCAATGGGGGTTTGATCGAGGTTGTCGTGAAGAGATCGAAAAGTGATCGGTCTTGATCGAGTTTCAAAATTTTAGCTGATCATTCCGATTTCTCTACCTGACTTTGACTTATTTACCTCTCAATTTATCCAGAGTCGCTTCCAGATCAAGTCAATTAGTACTCGATCATTACTCGACTAACATGATTCTTTCTTTTTCCCTGTATAAGATTTTGTCGACCGTAACCCGATTTATTCCTGTATCAGACTTCTACTCGACTACTCAAGACCTTTACTCGATTTTACCCGACAGCATGACATCTTTTTCACAATTGAACAACACAAGGCTTTCAAGAGCCCCAGTGACTTACTAGGACCTTTCTTCAAGTTTAAAGGAGCCATCCAACCACTACTCTGATCAAGTTTGGCTGATGATCATCTTTGTTATGATGTGAATCTGCCTGAAAGTTTCTCAAGTGAGGACCAGACAAGAACTATTGCTTTCAATTTTGGCCAACTGGCAAAGTAGTTCCAGATTAGAAAATATATGAATGAATATCTAGGTACGGTCGAATATTGAATTATGCTCCCTGTTGTCGGCCATCTTTGATTGCATGCAGACGAGATAGATAATATTTTAAAAGGGGCGGAATCCAAGGACTATTTTGACCAATTTTGGCTGCAATTGGTCAATCGAAAATCCTCCTGGTACAATATTAAACTCTGTCCCCCTTTGGAGGTCATCTTGTATAAGTCGACGATATGGCAGACACTATTTTGAAAAGAGACCATCCATTGGCAATCGTAACAAGTTTCTTCTAATTGGCTCTCAGAGGTAACGATGGAAGGAGTTTTCTCATTAGATCCAATTTATAACGATATTCCCAGTTGGCGGTTTCATTTGATTAGAAACAGACATGACAGGTTTTTTTGCATTGAATCAATCGATGCAAAGTTCATATATAACGGACACAAAATTATGGAAAAGGCCCAACCTTGCTACATCATAATTATAGAAAAGAATACCAGATTGTGCATGCTACTAGTAGAATTAAAGGATGACTTGCAGAGGGCTTTAACTAAACCAACCAGCTATGCTAACCAAATTTGAAATTGAATCCAAGATGCACCCAATATACACACTCCAGAAAGAGATATATAAACTAAATACATGAAATCAAGTTTCTTCCGGGCAGATTGTTACTCTAATCACAGGATATTATTCAAGCTAAATTACATCAAAAACGCGAAACATTTGTAACATGTACTAGAGGATAAAAAACAAATCTTTAAGAATTTAACCGGGCAAATGATATGTACCCAATAGGCAGCCGCTCGTCACTTTCATTTTCACTTTATTTAAGCCGGATTTTTCTAAAGAAAGCTGGTTTAAACACACTGGTCATTCGGCTAAACGGATTGTCCGTTGATTTTGTTTTATATGTGGTTACAACGGTGATGGGTCCGTTGATTGGAGTAGGTTACAGTCAGTTGATCAGAATTTATCGTAATATCAACATAAATGTCGATCAAAATTTTGCTTTTTCATAACGCATGTAATTTATAGGAAACTAATGAATGTGTCTACCAATGTAAAAATAATATGTAGTTATTGCTGTGATAACATTTTTTGTGGACATTGCACCATTTACACGTATTTCATAAAGGTGTGTTACTCACCACGATATTTTGACCTTGACAGATGTAAACAAACTTTAGATTTTAGTGTTTTATGAGAAAAATGCCACAGGAAACACACATTTATTATTATCCTATGAAACAAATGAATAAATACAACACACTACCTTAACAACATAAAGCACTGATTTGTATTTATGAAGATAATCAAGAATTATCGAAAACTCAGTCAGTTAATCAAAAGGCCCTGGAAACTCAGTCCGTTAACTAGGTCAGTTGAGAGTAAATCTAAAAGTTGTAATGTCGTTTGCCGAAGCAGAGTCGAAACATAAGGGTTATTATCCGTTGTTTTTTAGTTTGATAATATTTTATTACAAAGAAACAAAACGATTGGACACAAGTTATACATGTACCAACTTAATGCAACATATATTCAAACGACAGGAAGGCAAATTAGAATTAACATGACAATTAACATTTTTTGAAACAATGTTTTGAAAGAATAGCTCAAGACGAGAGAAGAAAGACAAAAGAAGAGTGTGGCTGAGATCTAGAAATGACTTGGACCTTCAATTCGTTTAGTTTGATTGATATACGATCGAGCCTTTTGAAAATTTAGCTGAGTTTGTCTAGTCATCGTAGTCATCATTCCCGAAAAGTAAAATTTCGATTTGAAAATCATGAATATCAATAACAGGGTCGGTTACCTGTGTCGTCTGTTGGTTTCTTGATCTGCATTTGAATTTGTGAAACAGCTGCCAACTAAATTTTAGAATATTGAAAAGCAATTTTTTAGTTGTAAAGCATCTTTTGTTTAATGGTCTTCCAAAATATTTAGATTTGATCTGCGCTGAAAAAATAAGGTGTCGAAATGGCCATCTGCAGTAGCCAAATTTAACAGTAACTTCGGTATTTTGTTATTTACAGTAACTTCTGTATTTAATTTTAACCGAGTATTTAATGATTATTTACCTATTCCAGGTACATGTAATCATTTTGTACACCATTTACTTGAAATATCATATTTCTGATTAGAAGTCCACAGAGTCGAAAATGAGTCTTTTATAGATTGCATTTTAACTTTCAGGAAATCTGGTTTCCAATATCAAGTTCTGCATGATATATTCATTTTCTGATTTTAGAAGGTTGGTTCCTCAGAGTAGTCTCGGAGCAGATCCCTGGTTTCTATCTAAATTAAAAACTAAAAAAATACGGGAAAACAAAAGCTCGTTTTCAACAAGTTTGGTTCCAATTATTCATGCAGTTTCACAGGAGAAGATTGTTGTAGTAGTTAATAACAAATTCTCCCGTCTGATTTACATGATTTTTAAAAACGTGTTTTTAAAAATCATGTAAACCAGACGGGAGAATTTGTTATTAACTACTCTCCCGTCTGGGTTGCATGTTTTTTTTTTAAAAACACGTCTTTTCTACAACGGTTGAAACTCTGCTTAAACAGTCTAGAAGTTAAAAGTAGTACACAATAAATAAATCCGTAGGTTTTTGGAACACGTTTTTTGTTTCTACAACGGTTGAAACTCTGCTTAAACACTCTGGAAGTTAAAATTAGGTTTTACTCACGTTTTGTTTTTCTACGACGCTTGCGACTCCGTCTTAAGCATTTTAGTAGTATAACAAAAAACTTATAAGTTTTACTCATTCTCCAACGCTCAAGACTCTGTTTTAACCTGTTCAAGGCACGAATTATAAACAAAAAAATAGTTCAGAGTGTAATAGGAGTAAAAAGTAAACTAAGACTCGGTGCACAACTAAACAAATACTTCTAGTAATTCCCTGCGCACCCACACTCTAAGAGGACGTACGATTCTTTCTTTTACTTTAGTTAAATACCTTTGAGTCCTTTGTATTTCCAGTAAGTCTGCCAGTATCTCTTCGGGCACCCGCTCTCTAACGAATATACCGCTAAGAGGATAATACAAATGTACGATCTTCTCTTCCTCTTGAATATCAAGTATTTTGTAAACTCCGCTTGGCAGCCTCGTTGGTTTATAAATATTCATCTTTCTTACATTGTGTAAATCATACATTGCAAGTATTAAGTAAGTTTTGTTTTGTTCACTATTCATCTTTTTTAACTGATTTTTATTATATCAATCACACTATAAATTATAGGTTTTACTCACTACAACGGTTGCGACTCCGTTTTAAGCACTCCTACCTAAAACAAATTATGGTTTTTATTTATCTTATAAATAATTAGATTATAAAGATGACAACGATTCCTAGATATTTTTCGGAAAAGTCTGATACAAATTATTTCAAAACAATACAAGGAGAAAAAAAATATGCCAAACGATTACATCCGTATGTTAATCGTGGGACCAAGTGGATCTGGTAAAACAAATTTGCTAATGCACTTTTATTTAAACCCTCATTGTATTACGATAAAAATTATTCTTTACGCAAAAAATTTAGAGCAGCATCACTACAATGAACTAATTCGAATATTAGAGAAAATAGCGGAAAAACTAGGAGTGGATATAGAAGACTTGGTGCAACTATCTAATGATAAAGTTGAAGACATCGACGAACTATCAGATTCTGATGACAAACAAAAATCGTAATTTTTGACGACTATATTTGTTCACAAGAAGACCAATCTTCTATTGTGAAATACTTTATAGGCGGAAGGCACAAGAAAATGAGTGTAATTTATTTGAGCCAGTCCTATTTTTGGATACCAAAAGACTGTCGTCTGAATTGTAATTTCTACGTAGTGTATAATTTTCCGAGTAAAAAGGAGAGAGAACTTATATCTTCAGAACTCTCAAAAAATACGCTATTTGAAATAACCAAAAATAAATATTCTTTTCTGTATCTTAACTTGCCAGACAAAAAATATTTCATTGTTTTTGATCAGGAAATACAAAATACGTTTTCTTAACTTATTAAAATCTATTTTACAAAATTACTTTAATGATAAAAATATTTCATATACAAAATACGTTTTCTTAACTTATTATAATCTATTTTACAAATTACTTTTGATGACAAAAAATATTTCATATCCAAAATACGTTTTCCTAACTTATTAAAATCTATTTAATCTCCTTTTTGTACCCCTAATAGGTAATCAATACACCGCAGTAAAACTGCAATAAAAATCAATACGATGTCAACCTGTTGCCAAGTCAATTTCATAACTACAACGTACATCGTTAGCTAAACAACGATTTTGAACAAGCCGAAATTACCAGAGGAAAAAATAATAATGGATAGTTACAATACGAACAGTGATATTATAAATCAGGATATAAAAACAGCAACCGGGAAGAAACGTTATTCAGACCATGCTGGACTAAACTTTTCTCGGAGTTGACTTGTGGAGGAATTTGTGCGTGTTCTTTCAGGGATTTAGTAAGATTTATTATTTTTCTGCTTTGTCAATTGTTGTATGACAAATTTACCGTATACGTCATGGATAAGTTTGAACGACACGATGTATATATTAAAATCCGAATAAGATGAATGAAATAAACTGGCATTCTGCCAAGCCCGCGCTCCAGCTAGAACGCGAAAGATCAATAATCAATTAACAGACAATTTTTACCTGACTAAATAAACATCAACAGTGATAGAACTGGAATTCTGCCAACCCCGCGCTCCAGCTAGAGCACGAAAGATTAATGTTGTTCGACATAGCACATAAACGATTTATGTGGACTCTTCTCAAAGAAAATTCTTCCCTTGTATTCGTTTTTGTTCGCACGTCTCTCAAAGTTTCTGAGATGAAGAATACTGAAATGATCAATACCCCGTTCTTTGGAAGTCCTCTTTAGATGTACCTTCTTCATGGAAAACTCTCTTGTGTTCTTTACTTCTTCGCCCTCCAACATTTTCTGGAAGTCTTCTTGCGTTAAGCTGGTCTTATTTAGTCCCTTACCCTTCGTCTTAACACTAATTACATTGTCTGTATCGATTGTAATGGTCATATACAACTTGGGTGCAATATAAACCGCCTTAATTATCTTGGCATCCTTTTTGTAGTCGTTAGCCAGATCACCCAAGTTATTTCCATTATAATTAGGTATTAGTTTTGCTTGTTCACCGGGCACGTGAAGGCTATCGGTGTCAGTATAATAAAAATCAGAATCTATTTTGGACTTCGGGTTCAAGGTCGTCATATGATCGTACATGATCTTGTGGCTATAAGCCAGAACAAAAACACCAAAATGTGACGGCTTACTGATCTTATCAACCGAGTCATCTCGGACCTCAAGTTACCGGACACATACCAAGTAGTTTCGACAAGTTCCAGGTCAGTGACCATATATTTGTGGTATAACTTCCAATATTTTTTTATTGTCCCTTATAGTCTGAGTGTGATTAAATATTGGTCTTTGGATCATCTTCCCGTATAACCCATTTATCAGTAGCTTTGCTAGTTTTCTTGGTTTGGAAGAATTTTTGTATATAATCATAAAACACCTTACTAGTCTTTTCCCAATAATATCCCTCGATAATCTCGACTTTATAGCCGTATTTAATCATTTGGTCTATATCGACTGAAGTATACCAACCCTCCGAGTCTTGTAGATCCCACTTAGTTGCCCCTTTTTCGTCCTTTCTTGCTACTACTGGATGAAGCAGTTTCTTATTTGCAATATACCGAACTTTATATATCCCCATTTTACCCTTCATCTCGTTACCACTAGTATATTTTCGTTGTCCCACCGGATATTCGTTCAGCATACTAGTGGGATAAAGGGAGACGACATCCACATTCAGCAAGAAATCAGTCACATCATCGTACTTTATTTTTTCTTTTCCGAACTGATCAGATTCAAACTCAGTCTTGCTCTTATAACACCGTCCACCATAAATACTCTTCCTGATATTTGTTTCTACCTCTGTTGAATCAGACAAGTCAACCATAACTCCTAAGTAATCTTTCCAAATATCAAACCCCAGAGAACTAGTCGAAATAAAATTAGTAATATCCCTACCAAAATCTTTGTAACACTGGTTGTTTAACTTGTTGAACAACTCTCGTAGACCAAGTACATCAGTCTGGAGGTATAAAAGGCACTTATTTCTCATACTATCAAGCATCTCTTCCCAGCGTTTCGATTGACTGTGATCAAATTCTCCCTTTTGTACGTCAGACAGTGCTTGACTCAAACAACTACCTATGTGTTTCATCAGATCAAAACATCTGAATGTACTGCCGTAAGCGCTGATTATGCTCCCGTTATTTATAATAATTTTTTCCGGAGCTAACCCCAGTTTATTCATACTCTTAACCAAGAAGTAGTGATCAAAGTTACTCCCGTTATAAGCATTAACAACGAAATCATTAGTTTTACTGCTCAGATATCGTACAAAATTATCGACACAATCATCACCGGCGTAGTAACAAAAAACATCCGTCTTTTTCTACAAATCCTAGAATGTACGGGGTATGAACCTTGTGACCGTTGATAATTTTTATGTAAGTCTCTATATCATAGTGAATTATGTTTGGGTTTAACTCTTTGCTCGTCATTGTCCTTCGGATCAAATACCTACCCGTTGTTTGTATTACTGCCTGATAATAACCAGATTTATTATCGTTGCACTTGTGTCTTACCATAACGAGAACAAACAACCGAGCAAATATGCTTTTCGTTATAATACGTATCGCCACAAGATAAACACCTCTTCTTTTCTTCTCCGATAATAAGACTGTAATGACCCTTGGCTAGTTCTATGGTGGTGAGGTGCTCTTTACCATAATGCTGTTTTGTCTCTTCACAGAATAAACCGACAGTATACCTTTTTATTATGTCTCACGCTACTGGGAACGTGATTGGCGTTTTAGGAGCAAAACCATATTCCCTTCGTATCTCATCACAGAAAATGATTGTAGGATTAAAAAATTGTCGCAAGCACCGGAACAAACAGTTATTATTGGTCGATAATGGGCGTTTCCTTTTAACCCCATCTGTTATCGTCTCCGAATAATCGCGGTTCCAACATCCAACACTGGGCGGAGGAATCACGATTATTCTAATTCCTATGATTTCATGTACATAATCCTCACTCGGAGGCAAAGAAAGGTCTACGTACTGCTGATAAAGCGTGACAAAATCAGTAAACTCACTTATAAGAAATGAGTTCATAGTCTTTGTGGTATTATATTTATAACCAGGCGTGTTACCAGTATAGATAATTTTACTAGTACATCAGCGCCATCAGTAAACCCGTCTGAAACAGCATGATCTAGTCTTTCTTTTATTAACTCTGATATTACCCCTACCTCATCACTAGTTAATTCTTCTTGAGGGTAATTAATAGTGTACGTTCTAATTCCGTTCTTTTCGTTGTAATTCATATTTGTAGCTTTTGAATGATTTTAAATGATTTTTTATTCTTTAAATGGAACTAATTCTCTTACGATGAGCTACAGAGTTAATATGATATTTTTTAGCTGAAATACAAAGGATTTTGTTACACACCTCACAGTAAAATTTATGGGAAGCGTAGTATTTCTTTTGATGTTCATTATGGGCTTGTTCTTTTTTCGACATCTGTCTCATATAGTTTTCTTCCTCCCATTTTTATAGTATGATTTTAATCTACAATAGGCGATTAATTTTTGCGTTAACTTTACCCTTGCCTAACAGTTGACCATTTTTTGATGCAGCACTTTCGTCGGTATACTTTTTTATTTCTTTAATCAATGCACCTGGTTTTGCTGGTTTTGTTGGTTTTGTTGGTGTTGCTTGTACATCTGGTTTTGCTGGTACACTTGGTTTTGTTGGTGCTATTTTGTCTGCTACGTACTCTCCCACTTTTTCACCAAATTTTTTACTCCCAGTGTCTAATGCTGCAATGGCAGATTTCTTTATTGTCTCTTTTGCCAGTTGCTTTACAGCAGTACTAAATAGACCACCACCTATTTGTTCTCTCGTTACCGGGTCAACAAAAACATATATTCCTAAATCCTTACTATATACTTTTCTCATTTTTTCTTACCGTTTATATTTCTCTCAGAATAAAAGTAAAACTGGTGTCAACACCATTCAGGTCAATATTTCTGCAGTCTGCGTCGGTCACCCAAACACGAATCGAGTCAATCCTTGTCTTATTCACTCTCGAATATCATATGTGGTACGGTGTTCTCTCGAACGGGTAACTACGAGTTAGATTTGCAGTACTAAAGACGTAGATTACGTCGCCCGCCTTACCGTCTACAACGGAACTAGTGATCAAATCGCAATGAATATAAATACTATCTATCCCGTTAGTGATATTGGGTAATTTGTTTCCGTATTCCGTCTCCTTTACTAATTTTTTGTCGAACCCGATTAACTCGGCAAAGTTCCCATCTCTCAAGTCTAGTTGTGTACTTTCCTGTTGTGTGATTAGCACCTTAAAAGCTCGTCAGATCAAAGTCCAGCCTAATTGGACTGTCTTCGACTTTGTCGTTTACCGATAGAAATTCCGCTATATAAGAGGATATGTCCCCGTAGCTGTAGTTACCATCGGCAAACGACAATTCCTTGAATGTACTCCCAGAATCAAGACTATACTTTATTTTCTTGTTACCATAGAACTCAGAAATGTTATACCAACTGTAAGTCATACTATTTATTTGAGATAAACCAAAAGCATACTGCCTATTCTTATCTAGTACCAAGGGTTTTTCGAACTGGGTCACAAAATCAGAAGGGGTGTTTGTCCCTTTTCTTGCCGCATAACTAGAAAGTGTTATCTTTTGATCCATTTTTTATTACCCAAAATATTTTCTATAAATCCCTTCATTCTGATCTTCCGTTATATCCCCATTCTCCAGAAGAGTGTCCAGAATGGACATTCCTTCGTTTACTAGTTCGTCACTGGTATTGGCAGTGAAAGAATACCACTCTATACCAGCAATCAGAAGCTCTAGCCGATCTACAAGACTAGTCGCGTCACACAAAATATTCTTGTATTTGCCACTTGTCTTTACCAGAGGGTGTGATAAAAGAGTGACTAGTTTTCTAAATATCCGCTTTGCAGAATCAGAATACGCTTTTTTTGAATTGTACCTCTTTGTCACTAGGTCGACGAAGTCGTCGTCCACCCTTTCGTCTACTACTTGTTGTCCTTTATAGTCTAGTCCATACAACCTATTATATTCGAGAAGCTGTTCCAAATCCAGCAGTAGATCAGAAAAGGAGCCGGTAGTGTCTATTTTGTACGACCCTTTGGATGCCAGTCCTTACCCAGTTTTCCCCTGCAATTTCTGGTAATTCTTTCTATTTTTGTCCTGGAGATTTTCTGGAAATTGCGCCCCGGATTTCATTTGTCCCAGCTTCACATTCATACCCTTTGCCCTACTGATCTTGGCTTTGTTATTCAGGTCATCATTATTTTCTAGTTGTTCCCCGGCATCATACTGACTGATATTCACGCCACCTGCTTCCATTTTGACTATCTTCGGTCCCTCCGGTTCCTCCGGTTCGTCCGGATCTTCCTGTTCTTCTATCGCAAGAGGATCCGGAGGAACAGGAGGATCCGGAGGAACAGGAAGATCCATAATATTAGGCACGGGTACTAGTTGTGGTGTTATCCTTGTTTCTATTGCTTTCGTTACTGGTTCAAAGAATTCCTTGAGTCTACCCGACCGTACACTTTTTCTTATTTTTTCTTCTTCCTTCTTCATTTTGAAGTCGTGTACCGCTTTCTCTGCTTTTTACTTCTCTTGAGCTAGACCCTTTAGTTCTTCTAACATTTGTTTCTTCCTTTTATAAAAGATAAGTAATAAAAATGGGTATATTTAATGAAATATCTCAGACGGTGTCAGGAGGTCCGGTAGGACAAACGGAGACTAATTTTGTTGTAGTGCTAAGTAAGTATGCGAGCAAAACTCAGTTAGATAGATTGAGTAGAGAGTGTTTCCGTAAAGGACAAGATTTGGATATGGGTGGGCACAAAATCATAGGTCTTTCACCCGGTTCCGGCAACGACCACGTAGCAAAAATAAAGCAAATAAGCGATTCTTTCTTTCCTGCGTTAGCGCGTAAAGACCTGGACATGAATAAGAAGTATATTAGGGGACACGAGACCGACTTAGATGACCCAACCTGTGCGGTAAACAAGAAGTCGCTGTAGCAGAAAATAGACACACAGAAACGGAACTTTACAGCGGGGTGTGCTAGTAAGGCTCTTGTTGCTGCAAGTGAACGAGAACTAAGAAAAGACTTGCACAGACAGTTTCTAAGACCAGTTCACCTATCACAACTTGAGAAAAAAAATAAGTACTGTTTATACTAAGACTGTGGTAGACGCAAAATTTGGTGCACTAGACCCTGTTTATACTAAGACTGAGGTAGACGCCAAGCTAGCCGATTATGAGGGTTATACAAAAAGTGATGTAGATACTAAAATTCAAGATAACAAGAGAGAATTAAGGAGATTTTTCAATAAAACAGGAGAAAAGAAGTACGAGAAAAAGAAAGCTGCATCATTTCTTGCAAGAGTGAAACCCGAATATTATGATTTGTCTACGAATGTAAAAGTCAAGTGGTTATCGGACGAATCCTATAACAACGGTGATATAGAGGAGGATCTCGACAACTGGAAACTAACCGTAAACCCGACGGATGAAACTCTTTATTTGTTTGGTGCGCATCTAATATTTGAGTCGCCAGAAGAGCGCGTATCTACTAACCAAATTAAGATCATGTTAAAACTAGATCAATTGAGCGCACCAAAGGAAATATCTTTCACAAGAGTAAGAACAGATAATAAAGTCGAGATAACACTTTTTCATATCGAGAAAATAAGAAATAGCGCTACTTGTTCACTTCTTTTTAACCATAGTATTTACAGGACAGTCTTTCCATCAGTTATGAAATTAAGCGGGAAGAGTAGGATCGCGGTGGTCGAATTACAGAAACCCACTCATTCGTTGTTCCGATTCCTACAGAGTATTGGGAAAGATATTCAATATTCTATCCGTGATTACGGTTCTGAACTAGATTTCTCAGAAAAAGGATTTGCCGGTGGTATCCAGGATACCGGCGAAACTACTGAACACAGAATAATTAGCGAGCGTGACGTTATAGGTCTATTTCAAAAAAAGATAATCGCCAATATCGACATTGAACAAAATGGTAAAGCGTGTTCCATAGAGTGTCATACTTGGAATGATTTTGGAAGTGAAATTCGTCACTCTGTGACAGCCTCAGGACAATGGAAAAAAAGAGTATTCCGTTGATCTTTCTAATGGGGCGCAAGAAGTTAAATTGCACCTGGGTTATATTGCTAAATATGTGATGATTAATATAAGAGGAAAAACAGGTTATCGGGTAAGAAAATTAAGTCTAACCCCGGAGGAACAATACCAACATGTATATCTAAGTCATCCGGTTAACACAACATAATACACTTTTAGTTACTCTCTGGGCGGTCTATTCGGTATGTCTACGTACCCTATTGCTCCTCGTGTAACTCCGATACCGATCGAGCTTCCAGACAACAACTTGACTATTGATAAACCATTTGAAATCAAAGGGAAGATCTTACACTCACTCGGGAATGGGTTTCAGCAGTGGATAAAATTCAAGGATAACTGTACACCCACATTTACTGTCCGTTTGTGCGTCGGGGGTATGAGACAAGATACTCCTCCGTACATCTCATGTTACAAAAAAAGGGACGACACCAAAAACTAGCACCGAAATTCTGGAGACCAGGAAATCCATCGGTGGTTATAATCAATTTGAGATAAAAATTAGTCAGACGTTTGAAAAGAACGACGAAATATTCTTTGGAGTTATAGCCCCAACCGGAATGGTTTGGCTAGTTTCTCCAATGACCTCACTAAATGTAATCGAAGTCGAAATTAAGTTTTAGTGTAGTTTATCTGATAAAAATCAGTTAAAAAAGATAAATAGTGATTCAGTGATAACTTTGGGAGGACTGCCAAACGGAGTTTACGATCGCGATATACTTGATCTTCAAGAGAAAGAGAAGATCGTATATTTGTACAATCCTCTTAGCGGAATAAACTTTAGAGTGTGGGTGCGCGAAGAGTTACTGAAAGTATTAAAGATTCGAGAAGTATTAGCTAAAGTATAAGACTATCTCAGTGACTGCAAGTCCGACATCGGAATCATCCAGGAGTTCAAGTCGTTTGAATACCCTTTCCATTTAACAAATACTCTTCTATTTTTATGATCCCGTCTGATAATCTGTTCTATTCTGTATGTCTCTTGGTCTGTCTTCTGGAGTTCTTGTTCATAGAAGCTTCCTTCTATTGGCTGGTTATTCAAGTCCGTGATCTTGTAAGTTATTGGTTCTGTGTACTGGATCGTCGAAATAGTAAATACCTCTTCGGTCCAGTTGGGTGTATAACCCTTTTCAAACGTGCCTTTCTTTTTAGATATTCTGACCTTGTCGTCTAGTTTGAATTTTGGTTTAGTTTTAGTTTCCTTCGTATCTGAGTAAACGGAGGATTTGCTTGCTTCTACTGGTTTCATTTTGATTGACGAGTGCTTCGTGTTATTGTACTGCTCTACTAATTGTGGAAGTACTGAGATATAATTGTAGGTGTTATTGGCGGAAAAGTAGCGAAACATCTTACCTTTGAGTGTGCGATTGAAGCGCTCTTTTACTACAGCCTTTCACTGATTGAAAGTGTGGTACATTCTTATTTTGTAGTTTTCTAGGAGTTTCTTAAACTTCTGGTTGTAAAACTCTGATCTCTGATCGACCCATAGTAATTCTGGAGTTCTTCCGTCTTTTAGTATGCTCTCGAATCCAATAGTCACTTCTTGTCCTGTCTTTGATTTTAGTGGAACGCTTCAAGCGTATTTGCTGAATACGTCAATCACATTTAGTAAGTATTTGTACCCCTTGTTATCTCTGAAATAAGCTTGCATGTCTACTAGATCTGCACTCCAGGTGTAATCGACATGTGATACTCTTACTTGTCTGAGAGGGAACTTTCTTTTAGCTTGCTTACATGTATGTAGTTCTTCTGCTAGTTTGTCTGTCCACTTTATTTTCTCCTTTTTTTCAACACAGAGTCCCAGTTTGCTTTTTGCTCCTATTACACCCTGAACTATCTTTTTGTTTACAGCTTCACCGACTGATGATGGTTTTACTTGTTTTAGGTCAGACATCATCTTCTTGTCACATTTCCGTTTGTCGTGCTGCGGATCATAACAAAGATCATGACTCCTACAAACCCTATCTAATTTGTTCTTGGTGGGTAAGTCCATTGTGTTGTAAGGCCCACAGTAATTCGTTCCTGGGAGAGTAATTCCGCCCTTTAGTACCATAGGTTTGATGGCCTTGTGTATGTCAAGTTTACCTCCGCCGGTGCCACGCACAAACTTGGTTTTCGTGATTTTGTAGCTGGCACACGTGCAGTATTCTATGAACTTACCGTTGGATAATTGTACGACCCTTGTAGAAAGAGACTCTGTGACTTTTTTCTCTTTTACGCAGTAGCTCATTTTTTGAAGTACTCTTTTAATAATATTTCATTTTTTATCGTATCCGTCGGACTAAGGTCTTTGTACACTATGTCGTAGATGTCTTTCTCTTGTGCTTCTCGTAGAAAGAATAGACAGAAATAGCCACATAGAACACTTAGTTTGTGTTGGTACTGGATTGTGTTACGTCTGTATTTACCCTTTATATACTCAATAAATTCTTGTGGTGGTGAAAGACCATAGCTATCAAAGTAAATATTCCCCTTATTACGAAAGTCCCAACACACCCAATGAGTCCCTTCCCCGCTTTTAGCTTCCAAATTAAGAATACCACACTCATTCTTGTTTGGTCTGATTGGTAAATTGTCTCTACTATAAACCCCTCTGAAAGAGGTAATACGTAGTTTATCAACCCAGTCTAAAATATCAAAGTTAGTTAGCGGTTCAAGCGTCTTTTTTGCATGACTTAGGGTCTGGGTACGCTGTCTACTTGTAGTCCTCTACCAGATGGGCGTTCAATTTGTATGTAGTCCTTTCCTCATTAGGCCGGCCAGCAATGGCACTGCCAAACTGGCTAACATACCAAGGAATCCACCGGTCTGTTGTCTTTTTGTTATTCTAAGACCAGTTCCTGATTTCTGTTTGAGTGCTGACTGCAATTGCTCTTTCTGTGTTTTTGTTAGGTGGTCAACGTAGGGTTTTTTTTAAGTGGGTGGTGATTTTGTTGTGTGGTACGTCTGCTGTTAAACCGCTATCAAGCACCTTTTTCACCCCGGTTTCAGCTAGAGCGGAGGCCATTCCGATGCCAAGGGCAGGTAATAGTTTATATGTCACTGTCTTTATGACCGGAAGTGCAAGTCTAGCGAGTGCTCCAAGAAAACCTCCATTTTGTGATTGTTTTGTCATTTGTGTCTTTGAAATTCTTATGTGAACCCCAGTACCAGAGGCCTTTGCTTTCTGTATTTTTTTCATTTGTGTTTGTGTTAGCGCATAGGAAAGTCCCCTGTTAATTGGTTGTTTGTTAGTCTTAATGTTAGAGAACATATGTCTTTGTATGCTTTAGCTAGATTCTTTCTCTGACCTTCTGGTAAACCAAGACTATAGTTAACTTATTTACTCATTTTTCAATACCTTAGATAATTACCATATCATTTCCAATTGTGTCCAAAATTATATCTTCTTCATTCAGTACAAGGGCAAAGATTCGGTAGGGAGCAGCTGGGGGAATGTTTAGTCTGTAATGCAGCGTCAGGGATGTGTTCTCCATACTCACCGATTCGTCCGCGTAAGTCAAATCAAAATAGATTAGTCCGTATAGGGAGTCAAAGTTGATAAGGGTAAGCATGTTCCCGGTGTCATAGTCGTTGCTTCCATTGGGTTTAAAATTACAGGCATCTCTGAAGATCTGCTGATTTGAGTCGAGCTATAACCCGTTTCCGGGTAAAAGATACCAGAACCAACTTCTAATCTGGCTGTCAGGAGGGTACAATTTGTGTTTGCTGCATTTACTTTGAAAGTGTCGAGTAACAGAGGATTTTGGAGCTGGTCGTTGTGTTTTCAATTTCTTTGTAAGAATATGATTACGTGTTTTGTGTGTTTTATTCCTGTTGTAATGCGGTACGACCCTTCAACAGATTGACTCGAGCAACTAGTGTGAATGGATTCTCTTAGGTATGTCCACCGCCTCGGTTCATGTAATTCTGAAGTACGGTCGACAGACCGACAGAATTCAGTTTTAGTCTGGGGATCCAAAGTTCAAAGTGTGTAATTACAACTCAACCGTCATCAGCACCATCGGCCTTGAACAGCAAGTAATTGTCGTTGTTTATTTCTACGGTTATTCCCATCTGTGCTGGGGATAAAAGATTTTGTTCTAATGATTGGAAGAATGAAAATCTGTTCAGTGATATTTCTGCTGTTACCTGTGCAAGTGCATTTTTGAGCGCGGTTCTCGCCTTAAACCCTGAATTGTCATCAGTAGTTGCAACATTATCCGGGTAAATAAAGCTGTTTTTGCATAGACTACTCACATATCCGTCTGAAAGTGTGAGTAGCGATTTGACGTGATTTGCAAGTGATAGGTTGTTGCAGTCGTACACTATTTTTCCATTTTGTCTGACTGTCATTTGACTGAGAAAATTGGTTACATCTAAAATAACAGATACTGTGTCATTATCTGGTGCTGTTCCGTCAGCTAGTTTATCTACTTTGAACTTGATCAAAAAATACCCGTTGTAGCAGTCATAAAACGAAGCAAGTGTTACGGCACATATTGTCGCCCCTGCACATATTGTCGCCGGCGACAATATGTGCAGACGTATCGGCACATATTGTCGCCCTGCACATATTGTCGCCTACACATATTGTCGCAGGCGACAATATGTGCAGTACATTTTCGGCACATATTGTCGCCAGTTTTAAAAGAACTTGTACTTGATAATACATTACAACAATGTTGTACTAGCAAGTGTACTTCACCGATGCCGGAGTCTTTAGGAATAAAATAGTTTGTGTTGTCATGGAAACTGAACTTGGAATAGAAATTTTAAAATGTTAGTGGAAACATAGGATCTCATGCATGCTACGTATGTGAAAAACTGGAAGTACAAAAAAAAATATTAAATGGCATCAAATGAAGCTACTCAGAGTTTAAAAAAATTAAGCCATTTTTCTCGCCATTTCTGTAAGTTTCGCGAAAGAAAAGAGTGGAACTGTAAGGGAATTTGGGGACGCTTAGAAAACTTTAAATCTATGTCCTATCTCGAATTAGCTGTACTCCTACTTCCTTACCCAAACCTTGTGTTTTTTAACCAGTGTTGTTTTTATTTCGCTTTATGTTTGTACTGAATCATTCAACCCGCTTCCCATAAATTTCTAGGCTTTCTTTCAAATTCCATAGCATCGTGGTCACTCTTTATCTTTGTATGTTTAATTGTTACTAATTGTTCATTCCACGAAACTGTTGTTAAAGTTTCAGTTCTTAAAATTAAGCTCGAATCTCATTCACGGCAAATCAAGGTTTTAGGTTTTCCCGATAACCATCTTTGGTGCTTAAATCTTCATTTCGATGTATTCTAATTATGATATTGTTATTCTGAGAAATCAACCTCTATCTGCGTACACCGTAACTTTTTTTTTCATTTAAAGGTCTTCTACGTGGATCTAAATATATAACTCAAACTTGCACCTTTCTCTAATTCAAATGAATTGCACTATATATATGATGGGATATGCATACAAAGATTTTCTTCTACAAATTAAAAAATGGTAGTGGTTCTTATAATATGCTAAACAAGTGCAGTTAATTTGGTGACGAAAATTTATTCAAATTGCTGCCAGATGGAAACTAAATTTAGTATTGAACTGCATTGAAAATGTATACAAAGATCCTTTAGAGAACCGATGAATGGATGTATTGAAACTTAGCATGAATGTTCGTCAAGTATTGTTTAATTATAAATAAATAATCACCAGCGGATATTTTGGACGATCTATAGGCGTGCCATGTGTCTTAATTTTTTTTTCTAGAAAAAATTAACTTCTTTCAGAACCCCCCACCCCTGCATTTTGATTTATGGATTCGTCGTTGGCGAGGCACTTAATTAATATTAAATGCTATGGGAAATGCGTACAAACAACACAAAGTCTGGCAAGGGGCAAACGAAGCATCATACATGAATGTAACGGATAATGTGAGCTATGAAATACATTAGGTATACAGATAAAAAATTAGTAGCGAATGATTTACTGCTCTTGATTAAATTTAAGGATATAAGGGAAAACTATTTGATTTTTATGGAGAGGGTTTGAAAAAAAAATCAAAGATCCATTATACAAGTTAAAGAAAATCAGGACAAATTAGGGACTAAAAATAGCCGGGATCCCAAAAGTACAAAGGGTACAGTTTGAAAATAAGATGTGCTCGCGCAAGCGCACTTAAAAAATATCCAGGATCAAATTTCATCGAAAAAAAAAAATAGTCCGGACCCAAGTCTCCTTCTAATCCCCCTATTTCAAAATCAAATGATTGTTCCCGAATCATCGCCCATAATTGTGATTTACTATTAACACAGGTTTCACATTTGCGCAAGTAAGACAGGTTTTCAAAAATCAGAAAACGCACCAAGTAGTGTACATAAGCATATGAGTTCTTTTATTTCAATCAGAGCCCTATAATGTAACTTTTGCAGGATGTTTGACTTCGTCTCATCTTGGTTAAAAATTTGGCAGGGGTT